>JACTAT010000317.1:419052-482000 GCA_014526335.1 Chrysaora quinquecirrha
AAACCGTTTCTACGAAATGTATCGACAAAATCTTTTGCATCAGCTTTTTTAAAAAAAAATTCTAATTATCAAACTTCTGCATAGATGATTCACCTCTAAATCCTAAAATTTCAGCAGCAGAACAAAATTTCAGACAAAGTCGACTGATGGCTATGAGTCACGAAAAGATTACTCTGGAATGAGATTGAATAGAATAATAAGTGTGATGAATTTGTATTTTTTTTTCAGAATTATACCTTGACGTTGTTGGTTACAGCAATTGAAGAACAGATGGAAATGGCACAAGCTTCAGTTGATTTGGAAGTTGAAGGAGTACCACTTAAAGCGAAAATTAGAGGTATATATTGCTTGTTTCTTTAAGTCAATTTGTTGCAATAACCAGACAGCAAAAATATCTTTAGCCTCATCCGCTTGAAGCTCGTGTACAGCTTAGATGGTGCGAGACTCTCTAACAGGATTGCCTTGTTTCTGTTTCAATAACCTGGCATTGTTAACAGTCTAACTTAGAGTGTTTAACAAACCCATATGATATCTATAGAAGTATACATCGTTCTTCGGTTAGGCTAACTTCGACCCAATCTTCGTTGAACATATTGTGATAAATTTGCTACAAACGAATGTTTTTAATATTCCCTAAAGTACAATGTTTTCTCTATCACGGGTATCTAGGCCGAAAAGCCCTTACCCTTTATAGATAAACATCGAACTGTACATTCAAACTTTTCATATAAATTGTTCAGTTCATACGTATTTAAACTAAAATTAATTTACCCTTTGATGAACATTGTAGTTTTTTGCTGATACAATTTAAGAAAAAGTAATATGTTTTAGGCGGGCAGGAAATGACTGTAGGCTGCTATCAGAAGATTGTATTGGACGGCAGCCAGTCACGTGATCCAGCTTTGACCAACGAAGAACCAGACTATGTTTGGGAATGTTTTGATAAAGATGGCAGACCTTGTTACAAAAGCTCCAATAGAAATAAAAGATTGATACTTGACGAGAGAAAAAGAATTCATCTCGATGTAAATGGAAACTTGGAATGCAACAAAAGGTAATTAATGATCATCATAATCATAGAACCTTAACACGTTACCCGTGAGGGAACTAATGCACCCCTTGCCACCACTACTTGTCTTAATTTTTCTCTGTGTTTTGCTTTCTTCAAATAGTTCGTCCACAAACAACTGGATGCTATCAATTTATTTAAGTCCAGGTCGACCTGTCTCTCTCTCTCTCTCTCTCTCTCTCTCTCTCTCTCTCTCTCTCTCTCTCTCTCTCTCTCTCGAAACAGTTTCGCCTTTACGGTTACTTTTGCCAAACCCTCCCTTTTTTCTTAAAGACATATTATTACAAAAGGTAAACAAAAATGGGTTTCGTGCATTATCTGTCTCCTGATCACCAGGACAACACTTGGGACCAGTCTTGTCCGGGACTGCTGCCTAAACAAATGTATGTAACAAGACTGCAGTGGTTGGTGCATATTGTAAGATTATGTTAAGGGTGGAAGGTGGAAACGAGGAAGCGAGGAAGACCAAAGAGGATATGGGAAGACTGCGTCAGAGGAAGCACGGAGGTTGCTGGAGTCAGAGCGGGGGATTCAACCGGCCAAAAGAGATGGAGGGAAATTATCCGCCTGTGTGAAACTGGGACCCTACCTGAATGTGGAAAAGCCAGCAGATTAAAAACTTTCGCAAAGGTGAATCATGTAAGAAATATATGCTCCAATGCACACGACTGAATATACGCCTGAAACTGATACTATGGATTCATTCTCTCTACAGTTACATCTTCAACCTGACATTCTCAAAAGGTGCCAGATCAGGAGTAGCCAGTATTCTGGTCAAAACAAGACCAGGCCAACCAGCAGAGGTGAAACTTGATCAGAGACTTGACAAGAAGATTCTGATTCTGGATGGATTTATCAAAACGAAATCTTCAGCTGTTGCAGACTGGAGTTGTCCCGAGGGAGAAGGTTTGAGACTTTTACTATTCGTGCATTATTTTAGGCGAACCATCTACTATTGCTTCTGCCTTTTCGCGTAATTTGTCGCCCTGAATGCTAAATCCCGGATCAGAGTTCAAATCTTAACAGCAGAGAGCAAAACTTAGACTTGTTATCTGACTCACAGTTATCACTATTGATTTGAATTGTTTAATGCTCAAGCTGTTGCTTGACTGGAACAAACAAAAACAACATAGATTCGATAAAATGTGAGCGGAATTGGGGACTTGCGAAGGGAGTGGGGCGCCGGAGGCACAAGGACAGCTGGGGCGATTGCCCCCCTTGCTCTCATAAAATTGTGAAATTCTTTGATTTTCCTATTGTTTTGCCCTGAATTTGTTGCTTCTCCCCTGCTGGCTGGTGCTCCGATGCCTTGCTTCCGGGGCCTCTGCGAGTCAAAGCCTTGCGTAGACTTGCTCTAATGTTTCTAGGAAAGGAAAGGGTTTGAGTGGTGTTTCAGAATATTTGGCCTGGTTCTGGGAAGTGAGATTGGTTGCATACTTTTATAGTTGATGCCCTTCATAAAAGGTTGTGCTGTCAAAATTATGCCTTGGTCATCAGCCAACTTGCTAGATTCTCTTAGGCAAGGGAAATTCCTCCTATAGGAGTTTTGAAACTCCTCCTATAGGAGTTTTGAAACAGCTCCTATAGTTCCCTCCTATAGGAGTTACCACCTCCTATAGAGGTTACCCCCTCGTATTGATCTTCTGTAGGAGTTGCCACCTCCTATAGGGGTTACCCCCTCGTATTGATCTTCTGTAGGAGTTACCACCGCCTATAGGGGTTACCCTCTCCAAAAGGAGTTATTAAAGTTATCCCTCGTGCCTTTTCCTCCTATTTTGTTATTCTTTTAGGTTATGATTCTCTCGACTTGAACGACAAGTCTGTTGTCAAATACAGAGGAAAGAAAGAATTGAAGATTCGTTTTAATGGCAGGTCTGCAGTTTTAAGACAACGACTGATCATTCACATAAATGAGCTTCCACCAAATGTAAAGTACCAATGCAAGCTTGAAGTTCAAAACTCTGATGGCAAAAGTGTCGCCAAGACTGTCATAAAATCTTTATCCGCTCCCAAAAAAGGTAAAGCTTTCATGTTGCAGTCATGTTCAAAACCTAGCGCGAGATTTTTAAGAATTCATCAGACTTCAAGATTTAAATCTAACAATGATTTGTGATCCAACAATGATAAAATGTTTCCCTTCTCAGGTGATCTGAAGGTTTATCCGTCATCTGGAACAGCTATGAATACAGGCTTTTCATTGTCCGCTGACGAAGGATGGGAGGACGAAAACAATGATTATGATTACGAAATTGGATTTATTGAGAAACGTCGCTCAGGACGAAATAAGGAATCTATCTTGAAAAAATATTCCGACAAGAATTTTATTGATTCTATTCAGTTACCCCCCGGTAAGTTGAATACACTATTCGCTTATCTATGTATCATTGATCGCTTGGAATAGGCAATGAAACGGAGGATGACTGAGTCCTCTAAAAAGTCATTTTCTTGATATAGAATCTGATGATTTGGAATAGAATCGTATAGAACTTGGTGATATTTAATGTCAGTAGGTTTTTTTCCTTTGTTACGGTTACGTCATAGCACGTCATTATTACATCACCGTCCCTTGCCTACGTCATAGCTACGTCATATCTACATCATAAGCTCTTAATTTCGAAATGGTGATGCACAGCGAAAACATCTTTGGACTTCCTTAGGCCTAGTTTAGACAGCGCATTATGGGCGCGGCGAATTAAATTCAGCTTGCATCACGAATGATGCGCTGTTAGAGCGCTTTAAACTACATGATGAATTTAGACAGCGAATTTAATTCAGAGCGCATTAAAGGAAAAGATATAATTCGCTTGGAGCAGCGCATTACGAGCGCATTTAATAATTTAAGTCGCTTCAAAAAGTGGTTGGTTTACAAGCGCATTATGAGCGAATGAAATTGACACTTAGACAGATTTTTAGGCAATAATTTAATTCGCTGCGCCCATAATGCGCTGTCTAAACTAGGCCTTAGAAGCTTTTTTCGTCTGACACTAAACGTCAGAAACAGACCGAAACAATTGATAAAGGTGGATTTTATACCCAGATGGTGATCGAAATACACCAATCATACAAGTGCATCGAAATGCACCAACCAGGCAAGTGGATCCGAATGGGCAATCAGCTTGCGGGATGCAGCTGGAAGAGCAATAAAATCGATTGAAGAGTCCATAAGCACGTAATTGCTAGATCAAGAGCATAGCCCTCAAACCGCGGGTCGTTAAATGGAGGGGCATAAAGAGGACGGTCACTTACTGAACTGAAGCAAGCGGGGGGGGGGCGCCAATTAAAGGGAACTTTTGAAAGAGCAAGGGTTTACAAGATAAACCGTATTTTAATAAAAATCTTTTCAAAATATAGGAGTTGCAGAGCTGAACTTCACATTAACCGTGTATTGCAAAGTGAGGAACAAACAAGGCTTGTCGACAATTACAACAACGGATGTTCAGGTGGATGCGTTAATGGTCATGGAAAAAGAGAAAGTCAAAGAGGCGCTGGATTCATCAAATCAGGCTATAGCTGAACAGAATTACGAGAAAGCAAACCGTAAGTGATCTTCGATGAGATAATATTGCTAAGAAATCAGAGTTATAAAACTGCTCGTCTATATCTTACAGTTTCTACAATCAAGGTCAAGATCGTGTGGGGCAACTTTTTGGTAACGCCCCCCTCCCGGATTGCGGAAGGGGGCTACCGGCTTGCATGTCTCCATGTTTTTTGTCTCAATAATTTAAGCCATTTGACCATGATTGTAGTCTCTAACCTCTATCATCAAGATCATATTCTTTAATTTCAGATATAATTTACTCCGAATTCTTTATTTAATACGTACTGTGTAATGACGGCCTTTAATGAGTAAAGTTATCCCTTACGTTAGTTCATTGTGGCAGCCCATGCATGCCAAACCTATGGCTAATTTTTAGGGCGATTTCCCTATTGATCTGAGGACGTCTTGCAATTACTTTTCTTAGACTAAATCTGTAGAAAATACTTCTTCCTTTTAATCCTTTTTACAAGTATATTTCTTCAATTTATTTGGTGCAAAATTATTAAACCCATATGTCCTCTCTTTTCAGAAATGATTAAAACAGTTTTGAAAACAACGGAATCCATTGGAGGAAATACTTTGGTGGAGGGAGGAAAATCGATGAAGGATAATCTGACAGAACAGGTTTGAAAATATTTTCAGCAAAATTTCCTTATGAATCCCAAATAGAAAAAAAGAAAGTGAAGTCGAATTGGCATTGTGTTCTCAACACCAATCAGCTTGTTGGATACAACGGGAAGATCAATAGAATTTATTGAAAAGTCCAAATGAGAAAACGAACTCTTTCTGTCTACACTGAGCCGATCTTTTAGTTGTGATGTGGACAGATTCCAAAACCTCTAAATGAAATAAAGACCTTGCTTTACCAATTATTTGAAAGCAATCCTTGCTGTAATTTTCTGCCTTTTCAACACTGTTGAAAGGAAGAGTTTTTAAACATAGACATATAGAAAAGAAAAGAGTGGGTCTGTCTTGAAATTGTGATTTACTGTAGATTAAGAGATATACATCTCCCCTATAGCTGTAAGGATATTTCCTACAATATACGAATAAGAGTGGCGTTACCAATTAATATGCATGTAGATAACTACAATCAGATAGTTGTCGAAATTAAAAGTTTTAAGCTGAGAATCCGGTGGTGTTTAACCATTTATGTCTCATTCTTAAGTTATTATATCATACTGTAGTAGTGCCAAATATGATCTCAAAAGCTGCCACCACTGTGCTCGTTATTTTCTTATTTGTCTGCCCTAGACATTGGCAGGCACAATTGAACGAAAGTCTATGAAAAACTAATTCAAATATTACGTGAAAATTTCTATCCATACTATATAATTTTCTTCTTCTTTCTGTTTCTAGGCCCTAACAATCTTGAAATCATCTGACAGCACGGATAGAAAGATGACCCTATCAACATTAGAGTTGACTACAAAACCCGGAACAAATGGAATTGAACTAAAACCTGAGACAAGAAAGAAAGTTGCCAATGCTACGAAAAATGCTGTCGTAGAAATACCTTTAACTGTGAATAACGTGGTATGCTAAGTAGCGTATTTTATATATGTTTTATTGCGTTAATCTGTTTCTTTGTTACATTTTCAGTTTCTGAAGTTTGTTATCAGTTTGTTAATCAATTTGCTTGTTAGTTTTTAATTTGCTATTTTGTTGGTTTGCTAATTTGTTGTTTGCCAGTTTGACATTATTACTGGAATACGACTTTGTCAGGTATTTTCCTGAAACTGAATCTTTAAACTCTTCTTTTCAGAATGCTAAGAGAAAGCGAAGAAGTGCAGAAAACCCGCAGTCTAGCTCAGCTTTTACTCCGAAATCCAAAGAAGAGGTAGGGAATTACTCATACTTAAGTTTTTGCTGTACAACAAATCTTAACACCTATATATGCAGCTGTCTTATGTGCTTAAAACTCGTTCTTGAGATGCTAGAATACTGGCGCTAATCTCAGTGCAAATCTTGGACTAAGTCTTGTCAACAGTAATTAGTTGTTACTTACCTTAGGCTGTATTTCTCGGTTAAGCGCCCAGGGCACTTATTTAAAAACCTGTCTCAAAAATGAGCAGTAATTTGAAATTTATGAATCAACTACAACATTTTGACGAGAGCTAGCTAAGTTTTATGCAGCAACTAGCAAAAGTGTCTCTTGATTCCTCTCATCGGGAGCTTGCACATACCCTATTAGAAGAGCGTCTAAAATGAACCTGATAGACAATTCAATCAAAAGAGGGCGCTCTTATTCGAGGAAATACGGTAGCGGCTAGAGCTATTTGGGCAGTGCCTTCTGGAGTCGTGAGGATAAATTTTTTTTCTAAGTCAAAATATGTAATGAGGTTCTCCAAAATAAAAACACAAATATAACTTTTTCTAATATTTTCTTTAAATGAACACAGATGGACTATTACAACTTATCAACGCTGAGAGCGAATCGAGCTGCAGGCGAAACATTCAGCATAAACAGCTTGAATCTTAGTGATATTACGAATGGACTATTACAAATCTATTAAAACTTCTCTTCCTTCCTTTTCTCAGAAAGCCCACCAACAACTTTCGCATAACTCCTCAAAAACGTCCTCTTCAAAGCACGTTAGTTCTCTATTTCAAAACGAAGACATCTCAAGAGGGGACCTCCTCACACCTTGTTAATGTAATTCGTTTTCTACAGATAAATTTGAATCGAATTTAAACCATAGCTTTCTACATTGGAACATCCATATAACGGACACCTGTGAGACCAGAGTATTTTTGTCCTTTTGAGAGAGGTGCTCGCTACGTGGAGGTTTTCTATTGCAAAGGAAGTACTTTTGGGACAAAAATAGTTGTCGATTTTATAGAAGTGTCCATTAATAGTGGTTAAACTGTATATCTCTTATACTGTATGCAAAGAAACGGTTTTTCAAGGTAACTTGTTCGTCTAACATGAACCTTATTGTGTATTTCTAGGTCGACTCAGTAATGACTATCTTTGACAACATTATTGATGAAAATGCAGCCAACAACCAACAGGATGAGAAAGAGAGTTTTACATCCACAACACCATCGTTGCTGAGATCTCTTTGCGCAGGTCTTATAGAAACTGGTGATTTTTCAATATCCAAAAACAACTTATCAACTCTGAGAGCGAGTCGAGCTGCAGGCGAAACATTCAGCATAAACAGCTTGAATCTTAGTGATATTACGAATGGACCAACCGTAAAGCTTGGGGATTATCTAAAGCAGAAGTATGAACAGTGGAATTGCAGTGACAGTGGGCTTCCATGTACTGAACTTTGTGTTGGATCGGTTTTGGTAAGAGTACTTTTAAGAGAACATTTTCGATAAGCTATACATCTGAAGTGGAGTTAAGACCTGGTTAAACTAGGAGACATGTCCTCGCAACATTGTCGCGTGTGACATGTCCCCTCGATGTCTTCCAGTTTAGCCACCTCGGAAACTTTGTGGCGCGCGACAAAATTTGTACCGAAAGACACGCAAAAGTATCTGGGAGACAACAAAACATTCCTTGTCTTCGCGACTCGGGGGACATGTTGCTCGCTTGTCACTCACATGTTTAGCCACCTTGTTACAGCTTCCCCCGAAGACTGATATTCTAGAATGAATTCCCGGAAACTCAGCAACTCAGAACGACGAACATTTGAATTTTTCTTTATGTTTATTGATAGTGGCGCAGGCCCAAATGAGGTTAAGACCCAAGACCGTCGATGGTTAGCAGACATGTTAGCTGTCGGCCTTTCACCTTTTCACTATGGTAGATCATTAGAAAACCCGTCAGATTCCAGCGGAGGGTGTACGAAATTCCAAGAAGTGAATTGCCCATCCTCTTGAACTGCACTGTGCTCCATTCTGTAAGGCACTTCGTTTCTCACTTTCATTTCATTCTCTTGTTATTTTATTAATTTGTCTATTCTTTTCAACAGTATCATCATGACATGTACAAGGGAAATTATTCTGGCAGAATTGCGGACATTGCAAATATTCATCTTATACACCCTGATAATTGCAGTTTTGTTGACGCTGGAAAATTACAATCACCGATTCAGCTCATGTTGAAGCTAAATGAAATTCCAGATTCGAAGGATAAAATCGAGGTAATGAAAATCTAGAGAAGTTTCTCTGTTTTATTTTGTTTTACCTGTCTAGTATATTGAAGTGGAGATAGCCTGCTTAAGAGCATTTCTGACCATTCAAGAACTTAAGGAATATTCAGCAAAACAAAGTTATTATTAAGTTGAGGTTTGAGAGTTACGTAAGGTAATGTTACGTTTGCTGTCGTTCAAATCAAGGATAACTAAAGCGAAGTAAAGTAAGGAAGGTAAGGTAAGGTGAAGTGAAGTGAAGTAAAGTAAAGTAAAGTAAAGTAAAGTAAAGTAAAGAAAGGTAAAGTAAAGCAAAGCTAAGCAAAGTCACGTCAAGCTAAGTAAAGCTAAGTAAAGAAAAGTGTGAAGTAAAGTAAAAAAACTAAAATAAGGTAAACTAATGTAAAGTAAAGAAAAGTAAATCAAAGTAAAATAAATTAAGGAATTTAATGTAAATAAAGAAAGTAAAGGAAAGTAATTTAGGTAAAGTAAAGTGAAGTAGACTGAAGTAAAGAAAAGGAAGGTAAAGTCAATTATAGCAAAATAAAGTGTTATAAAGTACCTTGAAATAGTAACCTTACCATTGTGAGGAATATTAAACAATAATAAATTTAAATCTATTATTTCCAGTGCCGTACCTGGAACTCTACAAACTGGACGTCGGAGGATTGTGTAACGCATCATTCGCCCAGCGGTTTTGCTGTCTGCAATTGTACTTCAATCTCAAACATCACTGTTTTCAAAGTTAATGTACAAGATGAAGCTAAAGAACAGCTAACAACTGAGATTTCCAAATTAGGTATGATTATAATAATATAGATTATTCAAATATTTCTACTGTTTGTAGATTAATATAGCTGTGCGAACTATACTTCTTTCCCGGTCATAACCCTTATAACTTTTTAATCATTTCATTGTCATAAAACCTTGATTTAGGACTAGAGATATGAAAAAATTGTTTTTTATATACCAAAGTTTTTGTGCTGAAAATGAATGAAGTGAAGATTTTCCAAAAATATTTCAAATAGTAGGCCGTTAGTTTCAAATTTGAATTTTTGTCCTAGCTACAACCTATTTAAAGTTAACTGCCGAAATTCCTAAGCATATTTTGATCTGTATGTATTATATATATCATAAGTATGCCCGACAATTTTTCCGCTGTTTATCGCAATTTTGAACTTTTGTACTACTCAAAATATGTGTTCTTCTAAACCAATTCCTTTCTTGGGAGCCTTCCTTTTTCGGAATGTGTGTTTTCCGAAGCCATTCTTCTGAAAACGGCAGGTTTTGCAGCTCTCCAAAACCTTCTGCCATCAAAAGCAGAAAGTTTCCAAGACTTTCGAGAGACTCTCGGTTTGAAGTTCAAAGAGACTTCCATTTTATTAGTTACCAGGAGACATCCCACGAATAGGTCTGGGGACGAGGCAAGCAAGAATTTTGGCGCGAAAGTTGACTGACGTTTGCAACAAACTTTATAAAAGTCTCGGATATTCAGAATTCCTGTTTTTTTTTAACCAGTGATTCTGTTTTTGGAAGCTTTCTTCTTTCGAAAATAGAAAGGTTTTGGAGGTTCAGAAGAACATGCCCTAAGTGCCCCCCGTTAGGTATACCCTTGCGTGCTCAGCTGAAAGCATTTAATATCATAGATATATCCTTCAATAGACTTAAAAACTTAGTTATCATGATTATGATTAAAAAACCGTTATGGAGATTTATTGTTACTCTCTTAGACGTGACCATGACATCATCATCTATTGAAACAACCCCGTCCTCTGCACACATGAGTATGTCTTACCTCAGCAAGGCATCAATGAGCCAGTCAGTTTCAAAGCAAATACAGATAACAGCATCGAAATCCATGATTGGGCAGTTTACACCAACCCTTCAGCCCACACCGACAGAGCTACCCTCTATACAGGTAACTGGTAACTAAAGCTTGATTTTACATGCCTGTTGTGTTGTTCTATGGTGATAACAAGAGTCCTATGTCGCAATTCCTTTTCCACACATAATACGAGATATTTTCACTCTGTCCTAAAAATTGAGACTTTTTAAACCTGTTAGTCCCCGCCAAACTCAATCTCGAGCATGTGGATTGTCAGCCCTGTGGGCCCATGATCTCTTGAAAGTCGATTATGTCGATCCGACTCAATCACGAGCAGATAGATACTTGATCCAGCCTCAAACCAACTCGATCTTGAGCTAGTTGATTCTGAATCCGTTCTCGATCTCAAGCTGGTGGATTCTCAATATTTCTTCCAACTGAATCTCGAGGCGACTTATTCACAATCCTTTTCGATCTTAAGCAATCCATTGCAAATTCAGCTGAATCACAAGCAACTGAACTATCAATCGAAATCGACTCTGTCCTCCTTTTAATACCTCGTAATCTAAACCCTCTCGATCTTTATTCCAGGTTGTCTTTTCCTTTCCCGTGGATTACAATACTTACGCTTCAGATCATAAGGCCGATGCCCTTAAACAGGAAATAATCAACATGCTTTCAGCAAAGTTGCAGATTTCCAAGAATCGCATCCTCAACCTCGAGATCAAACCTGGAAGTATCATAGTCTCGTTTACTCTTATCGAAGCCAGCTCAAGCAGCAGCGAAGACAATCTGATTGCCGCAAAACAGAAACTTGAGAGCATGGCTGCAACCGGTGCTCTAAGCGTGACACTTACAGATGGCACCATCCTCACTGCGGATCCACAGTCGCTGGAATTCGGCTCGTCAACGCCGCCTCCGACTCACCCGGAAGCAACGGAGCCTTCAAAGAAGCCAGTTTTGTTGATCGCAACTGTCACAGTTCTGGCTGTCGTACTCTTTGTCTTTTTATTTGCTCGGATGTATGTCGTGCATAAAAACCGCAGAACCAAAGTCGATCCCGACCGACCTAACAGCGCTAAAGTCCTTATGGTTGATGCGATTGAACTCGAAGAAAAACGTAAAGTAGCGGTTGCATTTGAAGATTCCAAGGAGTTTGAAGTGTCCAACATTAGCACTGGTTTGTAAAGATTCTTATATTCTATAGATAAAGATTTCCACACAGTAAAAACCATACACAAGAACCTAAGTTTTTTTAATACAGCCTGTTCAGGCTCCTATGTAATGAGGTGTATACAATAACCAAGGTGAACTGAAAATATGCTGACGCATGATATATATTCATCATAAATGGGCTACCACAATTGTTTCAATTGTCTTGACTGGGATTCGAACCAGTGACCTTCTGGACAACAAGCCAGGTGACTACTCCACTGCACTAAACAGTGCAATGAAGTAGCCAGCCTAACTCGAGGTCCTTCCAGCCACAGGTCTCCTCCACAGCCAAGGTGTTTCTTTGTGTATACAATAACCAAGGTGGAGGTTCTTAAAAGACTGTCTAAAGCAATAGCAATGAAAAATAAGGCATTGCTCAAGGTTTTGCAGCTTTAACAGGCCCCTGCTTCTCAGTGTTCTGAATGCGATGTTTTTGAAGTCCATCAAAGAGGTTAACTCAAACATAAGTTGTATTAAAACCCCAGTGAGTGACCCGAGTCCCCTTTATTAAGGACTTTTTAGATATCAGGCTGAATAGCTCTTTTTTATCGGTTAGGAAAATATATAATTTCACGCTTTTGGTTCTTGAGATGAAGGTTCTCATGTGCGGGTTTTAACTGCAGTTTACAGTAGATTCTAGAGTGGTGAAAAATTTAACTAGATCCCTGTAGTTTCCGGAAATTTTTAAGGATTGTGAAGATTACCAGGGATTTTTGAAAAGATAGTCTTCATTCTAATTGATACCCAACACTTCAACTTAAACGTATTATCGAGATTTACCGTACATCGATTGTAATGACTAGCTTCATGGTAACACCTAGAGACGCAGGAAGCACGGACCCATAGGGGCCTTGGTCTCCCCTTTTTTTATCAAAGTGCCTCTGTTCTAGAGCGTTACGTGTCCTTTTCATGCAACATCAAAGTATCTATGTGGTGCCAGAAAGCCCCTTTCGGCCACCAGGAGGTGCCTCTTGAGGCAAAAACTCGCAAATTCCTTGATATATGGCATAATGTACCTTCAGCAAGGCCTTCAACAAGACCCTTGAACAACACTAACATCAGCGACGAATGTATGATCAGAGGCCAATTATGAGGTGCTGTGGCGTCGTGGTGTATTCCAGCTGACTCGTGGTGTCAGAAGCTCAGTGTGGTCAGGGTTCGAGCCCAGCCACGGTAGCGTCACGGCCAGGGTCGAGGTCTCGATTAGTTAATCTACTACTGAGATCCTAGCGACTGGCGCTAAAATGATCTGTTTGCTTTGCCCAATTTTCAGGCGTCTCCTACCTCCATGTAGTAACGCTATAAGTGATTTGGTTATTTGATGTTCACACGAGCTTATTTATATTTTACAGAAAACCTTGTCACAGTTGGAATTGGATCATCAGCATCCTTGAAACGTACCTCAGTGGCAGACTGTTGAAAAGAACTTTTAAATGCTTTTACTGGTAAATGAACTGAGTCGTGAGTTGACGGTAATGTTTTTACTTTAGTGCATTGCAGTACCAGTAATATAAATACCTTTACTATTCTTGTCTTTGCTTATTTTTTATCCCTAACATTGTCACTGTATATGCTATTGGTAAAGCAACTTTAATGCATGTTTAAAATGCCATGTCTCGAGCAAGTAAATCGAGGATGTATAAGGGAAACATATTTGACGTCATACGTATATGATATATCCTATTTATCGTCGCAGTGCTGAATCATGTCTAGTTAATATTACAGTTAATATCACCAAATCTAAGGCCGTTATAACCGTGACAGTCATGTACGCCATTCCTCTAAACCCATAAATAAGTTAATAGAAAGCACAAAAGGTAATCCCAGTGACCGATTGGTCGGGGTGCTAGAGTACCTAAGTCGTGACGTCACAAAATCTTTTTTAGAATTTCGAAATTCGTTCTTCTTTTTGAAAAAGCGTAAAAAATAATGCATAAACGTGCAAAATCAGTCAGATGTATCAAACATTGGCTGAGATATGGCTATCCGAGAAAATTTCGAAATTCTAAAAATAGATTTTTGATGACGACACACTTAGGTACTCTATACTGTAATACCAGCTCTTTCTGAAAGTACGGGCTATACGTAAACTTAATCGACCTTCTGGTTCATAATCTATAATTAGCAATGCCTCATATATAGAGTTCTTCCTGGGATTTTATGCCTATGAAACTGAGCTGCTGGCATACTAAACGACGCATGCACTCAGAAATTTCGGGCTTTTTACTTTCATCTAAGCGCGATCAAAAAGCACGTTTTATTTCTATGGATATTGTAGTGTATCGTTTGCACAGGGCCTAAAATACAAGGATTTTAACAAGAATTGTATACTTGTATATTCTAAAGGTCATTTTACGTAGACTTTGTATATAGATGTATTGGCACTATAAAATCGATCGAAACTGGTTTTCTTTCGAGAAATTGCCTGATTTCTTTTTGCCTTTCCTTCAAGCATGTTCCTGTAAAGTAAAGCAATTCCTGTTCCTGTAAAGCAATTCCAGCGCGAAGTGAGGCGGCGATATATACTCAGCGATATAGAGCAGAACTGTTTATAGCGCCCTGAAGCAAGTTTTTCATAAAAACAAATTTTCTTAAGAGTTCCTCATATTTAAGTTGTGTGATCACGATAGCTAACGGTGAGATGGAGCATTTCGCGCAATAGTAGCTGGTACTCGAACCCGACGTCCCTGAGCTCTTGTCCCGACCAACTAGCATGGTCAATTAAACCCTTTTGGCGATTTTTCCATTGATTTGCCTTTTTGCATTTGAAATTTTCTTCCTATTCGACCCATTAGTTTAAAATCCTATACAATATTTAGGGGAATTTGTGCTTTATTTTTTTTGGAAAAAGCAGTTTTAAAACCCTTTTTTGGCCATTTTGATTTAGAAGGTATAGATTGCCTTTTGGCCATTTTTCGAGAAAATTTTTTTTTAATCACTTATATGTCAAGTTTCTATATTACCCATTAAATAGAGGCATTGTGTTTGTATTTATTTTGCGAATAGAGTTTAAAACCCTTTTTTGCGATTTTGGCATTTGCAGGATAGTTTTTTTTGGGCTTTTTGGGGAATTTTTCCTCCAATCGACCATATGGTCCAAAAGTACCTAATTAACCTTAAGACATTAGGGGATTTGTGTTTTGGTTTTTTTGAAAATTGATTTTAAAAACCCTTTTTTGGCCGATTTTTGGCAATTTGGCAAGGTATGACTTGCTTTTGGGCAGTTTTGAGAAATTTTTTTCTTGCTATAGGTCCAAAACTATTACCTAAAGCATTCAGGGGCATTTGAAGTTTATTTCTTTTTGAAGATTAGCAGTTATAAAACCCTTTTTTGGCCGATTTTGGTTTAAAGGCTATATCCTTTTGGGACTTTTAGGGAAATTTTTTCCTATTCGACCCAATTTGTGAAAAGTCTTTAAACCCTAATTTGGGATTTTGGATTTGGCATTTATTTTAGAAAAAGATTTTTCAAAACCCTTTTTTGGCCGATTTTTGCCATTTGGCCAAGTAGACTTGCTTTTGGCAATTTTCGGAGATTTTTCTCTTATTCGCCCTATTCCAAAAGACTAAAGTAACCCTAAAACATTTGGGCCATTTGTAGGTTTGGATGTTATTTAGCAAAGTTTTCAAAACCTTTTTCTTTTAATTTTGGATCCAATATGGCTACTTTTGCGATTTAAGCATAAACTTTTCAGCGGATTTGAGTTGGAATAGTTTATTAGTTTTCAAAACCCTTATTTTGGCCGATTTTTGGCCATTTGGCAAGGCTATAGACTTGCCTTTTTAGCGATTTTTCGAGGGAAATTTTGTCTTCCTAATTCGACCCAATATGGTCCAAAAGTACCTAATATAACCCCTAAAGACTATTGAGGGGGGCATTTGGTAGGTTTTGGCATTTATTTTTTGAAGAAAAAAGTGAGTTTTCAAAAACCCTTATTTTGGCCGATTTTTGGCCATTTGGCAAGGCGATAGACTTGCCTTTTTGGCGATTTTTCGAGCGAAATTTTTTCTTCATAATTCGACCCAATATGGTCCAAAAGTACCTAATATAACCCCTAAAGACTATTCAGGGGGCATTTGGTAGCTATTGATATTTATTTTTGAAGAAAAAAGCGAATTTTCAAAAACCCTTATTTTGGCCGATTTTTGGCCATTTGGCAAGGCTATAGACTTGCCTTTTTGGCGATCTTTCGAGGGAAATTTTTTCTTCATAATTTGACACAATATGGTCCAAAAGTACCTAATACAACCCCTAAAGACCATTCAGAGGGCATTTGGTAGGGTTTGGTATTTATTTCTTTTGAGCTATTTGGCCATTTTTTTAAGGGAATTTCATACATTCGACCTTATGTAAAAATATTAATTCATTTAGTTGATTTTTTTAAAAACTTTAAACATTTGGCTTTGACTTTAGAACATTTGCTTTTGGCATTTTTGAGAATTTTTCCATTTGACCATTGGCAATTTGCAATTTCCCAAATGACTATGTTCTATTTTTAAATTATTCAAGGTATTTGTTGGATTGTCTTAATTTGTAGTATGATTTTACATATTCATATTAGTTCATAATTCAGCATTATATTGATTAATTTATTAAGTGATACCTTTATTATTCTACTGATTGGCTATGAGTGATTTCCTTGTTTTAGATATATGTCATTAATAGATTTACATTTAACTACATTGAGCATTTGTATAATTTTGCATTATATCTATTGCATCATTAACAATTATATTGAGAGATTTTCACTATTCTATTTTGGATACTATTTTGCGATTTTGAGGCTATTGAGGTTTATTAAAGACCTATTGCATTTAGTGATTAGATGTATTTCATTTGACTTCTATCTTTGATTTTTTAATACTAATATATACTTGATTAGTGATGTAATAGTTATTTTATTATGCCATTGGCTATGCTTGTTGACATTTCAGATTGAAGATTAATAAAGCTTAGATTGGTATTGATTTTGAAGCAAATTTTACTTTTTTTTCATTCAAGCGATTAGATATTCATATTTATTACATTTTCATTACATGAGTTTGACTTGCTTTGTGATTGTCTTCTATTGCATTGGAATTTTTCTAATTGACATATACTAAATATTGATTTAAATATTGTGCATTATTTGCTGTTGCATTAATACTGATTTGGTTCGTTGAATTTTGATATTTTAGTATTTCATTGAATTTAGCCATTAGACTATTATTTCATCAAATAATTAGACATTTGTAGACTATTTACTATTTTAGAACATTTTGACTTTTTTTGATTTTTGTTGCAATTAGAATTGCCTATATTGGAATTCTATCAGTATACTTAATAAAGTTCAGTTTCGTAGGTGTTTTTAAAGAGCTTTTAACCCTATTTGCATCTCCATTGAGCATTTGCTTTTCAGGAATTTTTAATCATATTCAAATAATTAATATTAGATATTATTATTTGAGCTTTCTATTGCCATTGGCATCAGTATGCATTTTTAGTAGCACTATCTTACTTAGATTTTTGAGTTGTTATTTTGCTTAACGCTTTTGAGATTTTTCTGAAGTCAAATGTTGCTTTTGATTTTAAGACAATAGTTCAAAACTATCATATTCATTTAGCTATTAGATTATTTAGTTTGTAACTTTTCTTGAATTAGTTACTGCTATGCATTTATTTAATTCGACTCAATTAAGTATTTATAAACATTGATTTGTTGATTTAGAAGAGTTTTCAAACTTATTTCATTCATGCAATTCATTCAGCATAGATTTCCTAATTGAGACAGTACTATATTAACTTTTAGTGATTGTTTACATTTAAAGCTTTTATATTGCTTTGAGCCATTGCTTGCTTTGAATTTTCATTGAAATTGTCAAAACTATATTGATGTTAATTTTTGAACAGTTCACTTATTGCTTCAATGCCTTGACATTTATAGCTTTCTTTTCAATTGTAAGATAACTAGTTTAGCATTGTATTGATTGATAAAGCAGTTTAACTTTTGCGATTTTTGACATTTGCTATTTCGAGATTTTCAATAATATAAACTTCAACTTGGATTTCAGATATATTATTTGGAAGCGTTTCAATATCTTGCATTTCAGGCTTCGTTTTCGATTTCTAAGACATTGGAAGTTAACATATTCATTATTTTGGATATTGATGATTCAACTATTGATTGCATGCAAATTCGCATTATTGTAGTCCATAAGTGTATTACTAAATAAGAGTTTAGGCTTGTATTTGAGATTTCATTTCAGCTAACATTCTTGATCTTATTTGAAAATGCATTATTCAACCTATTTCCAAGCAATTTATAAATGGTTTCATATTTATTTGAATTTAAGCATGATTTTGGCGATTAAATTTTCGTTGTAATTCTTAACTAGAATTCAGCTTAGTTTGGCTTTAGTGATTTTATATTTTAAATATTCATGATTCTTCTATAGATTCTTAAGATTGGAGATTTTATTAATTTAATTTGATTTTTGGTTTATTTTACTTTCGTTGTTGATTTTATTTTCGATTCTCAATAAATTTTATATTATATAGTATCAGATTATTTTAAATTGGCATTTGCATTTTGCTTGATTTTCTATTGTAGTTTATACCTTTACAATTTGAATGTTTAGTTGTGTTTTGATTTTTACTTTTGGCGATTCTGCTAATTGATTTTCGAATTTCTAATGCAAGATTTACTAACTTAGTTTGATTGATTTTAATTTTACCTTGTTGCATATTTCTGATTTTACACCATATTTAGCATTAGGATAGTTTTATTTTGGAAGCATTTTCATTATTCATTGCAGCTAATCTTTCAATCGTCTATTGCCTATTCAGTCAAATCTGATTCTTGATTTCTATTACTTTAGACTTTACTTGCATTTGATTTATCGGATTTTATTTTAGTCAATTACATTAGCTTAAGTTTGATTTGGGTTTTAATTTTTGGATGATCTTGCATTTCATCTTTGATTTTTGATTCCTAGATCAGTACTAAGTATCCTATTAAATTTTATTATTTTAAATAGTTAACTTTCTTTTGCATTTCGTAATGCTTTTGTTTGGAATTTTTTTCAATGTCATTTCCATCACATAGTATCGCATTTGGTTTTTGATTTTACATTTAATAGATTCGATTTGCGATTTGTTATTTTAATTTTCTAGTCCTATTAATGTAGTATTTAAGTTATTTTGGTTTTCATAATTTATTACTTATTATGCTTTTGAATTTACCTATCAATTACATACCTTTAATGGCATTGTACTTTTATTCTGATTAGCATTTATTATTCTTGCATTAGTAATTGCGTTTTCAAAACCCCTTATTTTGGCCGATTTTTGGCAATTTAGCAAGGCTATAGACTTGCCTTTTTGGCGATTTTTCGAGGGAAATTTTTTCTCCCTTTTTCGACCCAATATGTTCCAAAAGTAGCTAATATAACCCCTAAAGACTATTCAGGGGGCTTTTTGTAGCTATTAATATTTATTTTTGAAGAAAAAAGCGAGTTTTCAGAACCCCTTATTTTGGCCGATTTTTGGCAATTTAGCAAGGCTATAGACTTGCCTTTTTGGCGATTTTCGAGGGAAATTTTTTCTTCCGAATTCGACCCAATATGGTCTAAAAGTACCTAATACAACCCCTAAAGACTATTCAGGGGGCATTTGGTAGGGTTTGGTTTTTTTTTTGAAGAAAAAAGCGAGTTTTCAAAACCCCTTATTTTGGCAATTTTTTGGCCATTTGGCAAGGCTATAGACTTGCCTTTTTGGCGATTTTTCGAGGGAAATTTTGTCTTCCTAATTCGACCCAATGTGGTCCAAAAGTACCTAATATAACCCCTAAAGACTATTCAGGGGGCATTTGGTAGGTTGTGGTATTTATTTTTAAAAAAAAAAGCGAGTTTTTAAAACCCCTTATTTTGGCCGATCTTTGCAATTTAGCAAGGCTATAGACTTGCCTTTTTGGCGATTTTTCGAGGGACGTTTTTCCTCCTAATTCGACTCAGTATGGTCCAAAAGAACATAATATAACGCCAAAAGACTATTCAGAGGGCATTTGGTAGGTTTTGGTATTTATTTTTGAAGAAAAAAGTGAGTTTTCAAAAACACTTATTTTGGCCGATTTTTGGCCATTTGGCAAGGCTATAGACTTGCCTTTTTGGCGATTTTTCGAGGGAAGTTTTTTCCTCCTAATTCGACCCAGTATGGTCCAAAAGTACCTAATATAACACTTAAAGACTATTCAGAGGGCATTTGGTAGGTTGTGGTATTTGTTTTTTAAGAAAAAAGCGAGTTTTCAAAAACCCTTTTTTTGGCCGATTTTTGGCCATTTGGCAAGGCTATAGACTTGCCTTTTTGGCGATTTTTCGAGGGAAGTTTTTTCCTCCTAATTCGACCCAGTATGGTCCAAAAGTACCTAATATAACCTTTAAAGACTATTCAGAGGGAATTTGGTAGGTTGTGGTATTTGCTTTTTAAGAAAAAAGCAAGTTTTCAAAAACCCTTATTTTGGCCGATTTTTGGCCATTTGGCAAGGCTATAGACTTGCCTTTTTGGCGATTTTTCGAGGGAAATTTTTTCCTCCTAATTCGACCCAGTATGGTCCGAAAGCACCTAATATAGCCCCTAAAGACTATTCAGGGGGCATTTGGTAGGTTGTGGTATTTATTTTTGAAGAAAAAAGCGAGTTTTCAAAACCCCTTATTTTGGCCGATTTTTGGCAATTTAGCAAGGCTATAGACTTGCCTTTTTGGCGATTTTTCGAGGGAAATTTTTTCTCCCTTTTTCGACCCAATATGTTCCAAAAGTAGCTAATATAACCCCTAAAGACTATTCAGGGGGCTTTTTGTAGCTATTAATATTTATTTTTGAAGAAAAAAGCGAGTTTTCAGAACCCCTTATTTTGGCCGATTTTTGGCAATTTAGCAAGGCTATAGACTTGCCTTTTTGGCGATTTTTCGAGGGAAATTTTTTCTTCCTAATTCGACCCAATATGGTCTTAAAGTACCTAATACAACCCCTAAAGACTATTCAGAGGGCATTTGGTAGGTTGTGGTATTTGTTTTTTAAGAAAAAAGCCAGTTTTCAAAAACCCTTATTTTGGCCGATTTTTGGCCATTTGGCAAGGCTATAGACTTGCCTTTTTGGCGATTTTTCGAGGGAAATTTTTTCCTCCTAATTCGACCCAATATGGTCCAAAAGTACCTAATATAACCCCTAAAGACTATTCAGGGGGCATTTCGTAGCTATTAATTTTTTTTTTTGAAGAAAAAAGCGAGTTTTCAAAACCCCTTATTTTGGCCGATTTTTGGCAATTTAGCAAGGCTATAGACTTGCCTTTTTGGCGATTTTTCGAGGTAAATTTTTTCTTCCGAATTCGACCCAATATGGTCTAAAAGTACCTAATACAACCCCTAAAGACTATTCAGGGGGCATTTGGTAGGGTTTGGTTTTTTTTTTGAAGAAAAAAGCGAGTTTTCAAAACCCCTTATTTTGGCATTTTCTTGGCCATTTGGCAAGGCTATAGACTTGCCTTTTTGGCGATTTTTCGAGGGAAATTTTGTCTTCCTAATTCGACCCAATATGGTCCAAAAGTACCTAATATAACCCCTAAAGACTATTCAGGGGGCATTTGGTAGGTTGTGGTATTTATTTTTAAAAAAAAAAGCGAGTTTTTAAAACCCCTTATTTTGGCCGATCTTTGCAATTTAGCAAGGCTATAGACTTGCCTTTTTGGCGATTTTTCGAGGGACGTTTTTCCTCCTAATTCGACTCAGTATGGTCCAAAAGAACATAATATAACCCCTAAAGACTATTCAGAGGGCATTTGGTAGGTTGTGGTATTTGTTTTTTAAGAAAAAAGCAAGTTTTTAAAAACCCTTATTTTGGCCGATTTTTGACCATTTGGCAAGGCCATAGACTTGCCTTTTGGGCCATTTTTCGAGGGAAATTTTTTCTTCTTAATTCGACCCAATATAGTCCAAAAGAACCCAATATAACCCCTAAAGACTATTCCGGGGGCATTTCGTAGCTATTAATATTTATTTTTGAAGAAAAAAGCGAGTTTTCAGAACCCCTTATTTTGGCCGATTTTTGGCCATTTAGCAAGGCTATAGACTTGCCTTTTTGGCGATTTTTCGAGGTAAATTTTTTCTTCCTAATTCGACCCAATATGGTCTAAAAGTACCTAATACAACCCCTAAAGACTATTCAGGGGGCATTTGGTAGGTTTTGGTATTTATTTTAGAAGAAAAAAGTGAGTTTTCAAAAACCCTTATTTTGGCCGATTTTTGGCAATTTAGCAAGGCTATAGACTTGCCTTTTTGGCGATTTTTCGAGGGAAATTTTTTCTTCCTAATTCGACCCAATATGGTCTTAAAGTACCTAATACAACCCCTAAAGACTATTCAGGGGGCATTTGGTAGGGTTTGGTATTTTTTTTAGAAGAAAAAAGCGAGTTTTTAAAACCCCTTATTTTGGCCGATTTCTGGCCATTTGGCAAGGCTATAGAGTTGCCTTTTTGGCGATTTTTCGAGGGAAACTTTTTCTTCCTTTTTCGACCCAATATGGTCCAAAAGTACCTTTATATAACCCCTAAAGACTATTCAGAGGGCATTTGGTAGGTTGTGGTATTTGTTTTTTAAGAAAAAAGCAAGTTTTTAAAAACCCTTATTTTGGCCGATTTTTGACCATTTGGCAAGGCCATAGACTTGCCTTTTGGGCCATTTTTCGAGGGAAATTTTTTCTTCTTAATTCGACCCAATATAGTCCAAAAGAACCCAATATAACCCCTAAAGACTATTCCGGGGGCATTTCGTAGCTATTAATATTTATTTTTGAAGAAAAAAGCGAGTTTTCAGAACCCCTTATTTTGGCCGATTTTTGGCCATTTAGCAAGGCTATAGACTTGCCTTTTTGGCGATTTTTCGAGGTAAATTTTTTCTTCCTAATTCGACCCAATATGGTCTAAAAGTACCTAATACAACCCCTAAAGACTATTCAGGGGGCATTTGGTAGGTTTTGGTATTTATTTTTGAAGAAAAAAGTGAGTTTTCAAAAACCCTTATTTTGGCCGATTTTTGGCCATTTGGCAAGGCTATAGACTTGCCTTTTTGGCGATTTTTCGAGGGAAGTTTTTTCCTCCTAATTCGACCCAGTATGGTCCAAAAGTACCTAATATAACCTTTAAAGACTATTCAGAGGGAATTTGGTAGGTTGTGGTATTTGCTTTTTAAGAAAAAAGCAAGTTTTCAAAAACCCTTATTTTGGCCGATTTTTGGCCATTTGGCAAGGCTATAGACTTGCCTTTTTGGCGATTTTTCGAGGGAAATTTTTTCCTCCTAATTCGACCCAATATGTTCCAAAAGTAGCTAATATAACCCCTAAAGACTATTCAGGGGGCTTTTCGTAGCTATTAATATTTATTTTTGAAGAAAAAAGCGAGTTTTCAGAACCCCTTATTTTTGCCGATTTTTGGCAATTTAGCAAGGCTATAGACTTGCCTTTTTGGCGATTTTTCGAGGGAAATTTTTTCTTCCTAATTCGACCCAATATGGTCTTAAAGTACCTAATACAACCCCTAAAGACTATTCAGAGGGCATTTGGTAGGTTGTGGTATTTGTTTTTTAGAAAAAGCCAGTTTTCAAAAACCCTTATTTTGGCCGATTTTTGGCCATTTGGCAAGGCTATAGACTTGCCTTTTTGGCGATTTTTCGAGGGAAATTTTTTCTTCCTAATTCGACCCAATATGGTCCAAAAGTACCTAATATAACCCCTAAAGACTATTCAGGGGGCATTTTGTAGCTATTAATTTTTTTTTTTTGAAGAAAAAAGCGAGTTTTCAAAACCCCTTATTTTGGCCGATTTTTGGCAATTTAGCAAGGCTATAGACTTGCCTTTTTGGCGATTTTTCGAGGTAAATTTTTTCTTCCGAATTCGACCCAATATGGTCTAAAAGTACCTAATACAACCCCTAAAGACTATTCAGGGGGCATTTGGTAGGGTTTGGTTTTTTTTTTTGAAGAAAAAAGCGAGTTTTCAAAACCCCTTATTTTGGCAATTTTTTGGCCATTTGGCAAGGCTATAGACTTGCCTTTTTGGCGATTTTTCGAGGGAAATTTTGTCTTCCTAATTCGACCCAATATGGTCCAAAAGTACCTAATATAACCCCTAAAGACTATTCAGGGGGCATTTGGTAGGTTGTGGTATTTATTTTAAAAAAAAAAAGCGAGTTTTTAAAACCCCTTATTTTGGCCGATCTTTGCAATTTAGCAAGGCTATAGACTTGCCTTTTTGGCGATTTTTCGAGGGACGTTTTTCCTCCTAATTCGACTCAGTATGGTCCAAAAGAACATAATATAACGCCAAAAGACTATTCAGAGGGCATTTGGTAGGTTTTGGTATTTATTTTTGAAGAAAAAAGTGAGTTTTCAAAAACACTTATTTTGGCCGATTTTTGGCCATTTGGCAAGGCTATAGACTTGCCTTTTTGGCGATTTTTCGAGGGAAGTTTTTTCCTCCTAATTCGACCCAGTATGGTCCAAATGTACCTAATATAACACTTAAAGACTATTCAGAGGGCATTTGGTAGGTTGTGGTATTTGTTTTTTAAGAAAAAAGCGAGTTTTCAAAAACCCTTATTTTGGCCGATTTTTGGCCATTTGGCAAGGCTATAGACTTGCCTTTTTGGCGATTTTTCGAGGGAAATTTTTTCTCCCTTTTTCGACCCAATATGGTCCAAAAGTAGCTAATATAACCCCTAAAGACTATTCAGGGGGCATTTCGTAGCTATTAATATTTATTTTTGAAGAAAAAAGCGAGTTTTCAGAACCCCTTATTTTGGCCGATTTTTGGCAATTTAGCAAGGCTATAGACTTGCCTTTTTGGCGATTTTTCGAGGGAAATTTTTTCTCCTAATTCGACCCAATATGGTCTTAAAGTACCTAATACAACCCCTAAAGACTATTCAGGGGGCATTTGGTAGGGTTTGGTATTTTTTTTAGAAGAAAAAAGCGAGTTTTTAAAACCCCTTATTTTGGCCGATTTCTGGCCATTTGGCAAGGCTATAGAGTTGCCTTTTTGGCGATTTTTCGAGGGAAACTTTTTCTTCCTTTTTCGACCCAATATGGTCCAAAAGTACCTAATATAACCCCTAAAGACTATTCAGAGGGCATTTGGTAGGTTGTGGTATTTGTTTTTTAAGAAAAAAGCAAGTTTTTAAAAACCCTTATTTTGGCCGATTTTTGACCATTTGGCAAGGCCATAGACTTGCCTTTTGGGCCATTTTTCGAGGGAAATTTTTTCTTCTTAATTCGACCCAATATAGTCCAAAAGAACCCAATATAACCCCTAAAGACTATTCCGGGGGCATTTCGTAGCTATTAATATTTATTTTTGAAGAAAAAAGCGAGTTTTCAGAACCCCTTATTTTGGCCGATTTTTGGCAATTTAGCAAGGCTATAGACTTGCCTTTTTGGCGATTCTTCGAGGTAAATTTTTTCTTCCTAATTCGACCCATGATGGTCTCAAAGTACCTAATACAACCCCTAAAGACTATTCAGGGGGCATTTGGTAGGGTTTGGTATTTTTTTTTGAAGAAAAAAGCGAGTTTTCAAAACCCCTTATTTTGGCAATTTTTTTGCCATTTGGCAAGGCTATAGACCTGCCTTTTTGGCGATTTTTCGAGGGAAATTTTGTCTTCCTAATTCGACCCAATATGGTCCAAAAGTACCTAATATAACCCTTAAAGACTATTCAGAGGGCATTTGGTAGGTTGTGGTATTTGTTTTTTAAGAAAAAAGCGAGTTTCAAAAACCCTTATTTTGGCCGATTTTTGGCCATTTGGCAAGGCTATAGACTTGCCTTTTTGGCGATTTTTCGAGGGAAATTTTTTCTTCCTAATTCGACCCAATATGGTCCAAAAGTACCTAATATAACCCCTAAAGACTATTCAGGGGGCATTTCGTAGCTATTAATTTTTTTTTTTTGAAGAAAAAAGCGAGTTTTCAAAACCCCTTATTTTGGCCGATTTTTGGCCATTTAGCAAGGCTATAGACTTGCCTTTTTGGCGATTTTTCGAGGTAAATTTTTTCTTCCTAATTCGACCCAATATGGTCCAAAAGTACCTAATATAACCCCTAAAGACTATTCAGGGGGCATTTCGTAGCTATTAATTTTTTTTTTTTGAAGAAAAAAGCGAGTTTTCAAAACCCCTTATTTTGGCCGATTTTTGGCCATTTAGCAAGGCTATAGACTTGCCTTTTTGGCGATTTTTCGAGGTAAATTTTTTCTTCCTAATTCGACCCAATATGGTCTAAAAGTACCTAATACAACCCCTAAAGACTATTCAGGGGCATTTGGTAGGTTTTGGTATTTATTTTGAAGAAAAAGTGAGTTTTCAAAACCCTTATTTTGGCCGATTTTGGCCATTTAGCAAGGCTATAGACTTGCCTTTTTGGCGATTTTTCGAGGTAAATTTTTTCTTCCTAATTCGACCCAATATGGTCTAAAAGTACCTAATACAACCCCTAAAGACTATTCAGGGGGCATTTGGTAGGTTTTGGTATTTATTTTTGAAGAAAAAAGTGAGTTTTCAAAAACCCTTATTTTGGCCGATTTTTGGCCATTTGGCAAGGCTATAGACTTGCCTTTTTGGCGATTTTTCGAGGGAAGTTTTTTCCTCCTAATTCGACCCAGTATGGTCCAAAAGTACCTAATATAACCTTTAAAGACTATTCAGAGGGCATTTGGTAGGTTGTGGTATTTGCTTTTTAAGAAAAAAGCGAGTTTTCAAAAACCCTTATTTTGGCCGATTTTTGGCCATTTGGCAAGGCTATAGACTTGCCTTTTTGGCGATTTTTCGAGGGAAATTTTTTCCTCCTAATTCGACCCAGTATGGTCCGAAAGCACCTAATATAACCCCTAAAGACTATTCAGGGGGCATTTGGTAGGTTGTGGTATTTATTTTTAAAAAAAAAAGCGAGTTTTTAAAACCCCTTATTTTGGCCGATCTTTGCAATTTAGCAAGGCTATAGACTTGCCTTTTTGGCGATTTTTCGAGGGACGTTTTTCCTCCTAATTCGACACAGTATGGTCCAAAAGAACATAATATAACGCCAAAAGACTATTCAGAGGGCATTTGGTAGGTTTTGGTATTTATTTTTGAAGAAAAAAGTGAGTTTTCAAAAACACTTATTTTGGCCGATTTTTGGCAATTTAGCAAGGCTATAGACTTGCCTTTTTGGCGATTTTTCGAGGGAAGTTTTTTCCTCCTAATTCGACCCAGTATGGTCCAAAAGTACCTAATATAACACTTAAAGACTATTCAGAGGGCATTTGGTAGGTTGTGGTATTTGTTTTTTAAGAAAAAAGCGAGTTTTCAAAAACCCTTATTTTGGCCGATTTTTGGCCATTTGGCAAGGCTATAGACTTGCCTTTTTGGCGATTTTTCGAGGGAAATTTTTTCTCCCTTTTTCGACCCAATATGGTCCAAAAGTAGCTAATATAACCCCTAAAGACTATTCCGGGGGCATTTCGTAGCTATTAATATTTATTTTTGAAGAAAAAAGCGAGTTTTCAGAACCCCTTATTTTGGCCGATTTTTGGCAATTTAGCAAGGCTATAGACTTGCCTTTTTGGCGATTTTTCGAGGGAAATTTTTTCTTCCTAATTCGCCCCAATATGGTCTTAAAGTACCTAATACAACCCCTAAAGACTATTCAGGGGGCATTTGGTAGGGTTTGGTATTTTTTTTAGAAGAAAAAAGCGAGTTTTTAAAACCCCTTATTTTGGCCGATTTCTGGCCATTTGGCAAGGCTATAGACTTGACTTTTTGGCGATTTTTCGAGGGAAATTTTTCTTCCTAATTCGACCCAATATGGTTCAAAAGAACCCAATATAACCCCTAAAGACTATTCAGGGGGCATTTTGTAGCTATTAATTTTTTTTTTTTGAAGAAAAAAGCGAGTTTTCAAAACCCCTTATTTTGGCCGATTACTGGCCATTTAGCAAGGCTATAGACTTGCCTTTTTGGCGATTTTTCGAGGGAAATTTTTTCTTCCTAATTCGACCCAATATGGTCTTAAAGTACCTAATACAACCCCTAAAGACTATTCAGGGGGCATTTGGTAGGGTTTGGTATTTATTTTTGAAGAAAAAAGTGAGTTTTCAAAAACCCTTATTTTGGCCGATTTCTGGCCATTTAGCAAGGCTATAGACTTGCCTTTTTGGCGATTTTTCGAGGGAAGTTTTTTCCTCCTAATTCGACCCAGTATGGTCCAAAAGTACCTAATATAACCCTTAAAGACTATTCAGAGGGCATTTGGTAGGTTGTGGTATTTGTTTTTTAAGAAAAAAGCAAGTTTTTAAAAACCCTTATTTTGGCCGATTTTTGACCATTTGGCAAGGCCATAGACTTGCCTTTTGGGCCATTTTTCGAGGGAAATTTTTTCTTCTTAATTCGACCCAATATGGTCCAAAAGAACCCAATATAACCCCTAAAGACTATTCAGGGGGCATTTTGTAGCTATTAATATTTATTTTTGAAGAAAAAAGCGAGTTTTTAAAACCCCTTATTTTGGCCGATTTCTGGCCATTTGGCAAGGCTATAGACTTGCCTTTTTGACGATTTTTCGAGGGAAATTTTTTCTTCCTAATTCGACCCAATATGGTCCAAAAGTACCTAATATAACCCCTAAAGACTATTCAGGGGGCATTTGGTAGGTTTCGGTATTTATTTTTGAAGAAAAAAGTGAGTTTTCAAAAACCCTTATTTTGGCCGATTTTTGGCCATTTGGCAAGGCTATAGACTTGCCTTTTTGGCGATTTTTCGAGGGAAGTTTTTTCCTCCTAATTCGACCCAGTATGGTCCAAAAGTACCTAATATAACCCTTAAAGACTATTCAGAGGGCATTTGGTAGGTTGTGGTATTTGTTTTTTAAGAAAAAAGCAAGTTTTTAAAAACCCTTATTTTGGCCGATTTTTGACCATTTGGCAAGGCCATAGACTTGCCTTTTGGGCCATTTTTCGAGGGAAATTTTTTCTTCTTAATTCGACCCAATATGGTCCAAAAGAACCCAATATAACCCTAAAGACTATTCAGGGGCATTTCGTAGCTATTAATATTTATTTTTGAAGAAAAAAGCGAGTTTTCAGAACCCCTTATTTTGGCTGATTTTTGGCAATTTAGCAAGGCTATAGACTTGCCTTTTTGGCGATTTTTCGAGGGAAATTTTTTCTTCCTAATTCGACCCAATATGGTCTTAAAGTACCTAATACAACCCCTAAAGACTATTCAGGGGGCATTTGGTAGGGTTTGGTATTTTTTTTAGAAGAAAAAAGCGAGTTTTTAAAACCCCTTATTTTGGCCGATTTCTGGCCATTTGGCAAGGCCATAGACTTGCCTTTTGGGCCATTTTTCGAGGGAAATTTTTTCTTCTTAATTCGACCCAATATGGTCTTAAAGTACCTAATACAACCCCTAAAGACTATTCAGGGGGCATTTGGTAGGGTTTGGTATTTATTTTTGAAGAAAAAAGTGAGTTTTCAAAAACCCTTATTTTGGCCGATTTCTGGCCATTTGGCAAGGCTATAGACTTGCCTTTTTGGCGATTTTTCGAGGGAAGTTTTTTCCTCCTAATTCGACCCAGTATGGTCCAAAAGTACCTAATATAACCCTTAAAGACTATTCAGAGGGCATTTGGTAGGTTGTGGTATTTGTTTTTTAAGAAAAAAGCAAGTTTTTAAAAACCCTTATTTTGGCCGATTTTTGACCATTTGGCAAGGCCATAGACTTGCCTTTTGGGCCATTTTTCGAGGGAAATTTTTTCTTCTTAATTCGACCCAATATGGTCCAAAAGAACCCAATATAACCCCTAAAGACTATTCAGGGGGCATTTTGTAGCTATTAATATTTATTTTTGAAGAAAAAAGCGAGTTTTTAAAACCCCTTATTTTGGCCGATTTCTGGCCATTTGGCAAGGCTATAGACTTGCCTTTTTGGCGATTTTTCGAGGGAAATTTTTTCTTCCTAATTCGACCCAATATGGTCCAAAAGTACCTAATATAACCCCTAAAGACTATTCAGGGGGCATTTGGTAGGTTTCGGTATTTATTTTTGAAGAAAAAAGTGAGTTTTCAAAAACCCTTATTTTGGCCGATTTTTGGCCATTTGGCAAGGCTATAGACTTGCCTTTTGGCGATTTTTCGAGGGAAGTTTTTCCTCCTAATTCGACCCAGTATGGTCCAAAAGTACCTAATATAACCCTAAAGACTATTCAGAGGGCATTTGGTAGGTTGTGGTATTTGTTTTTAAGAAAAAGCAAGTTTTAAAACCCTTATTTTGGCCGATTTTTGACCATTTGGCAAGGCCATAGACTTGCCTTTTGGGCCATTTTTCGAGGGAAATTTTTTCTTCTTAATTCGACCCAATATGGTCCAAAAGAACCCAATATAACCCCTAAAGACTATTCCGGGGGCATTTCGTAGCTATTAATATTTATTTTTGAAGAAAAAAGCGAGTTTTCAGAACCCCTTATTTTGGCTGATTTTTGGCAATTTAGCAAGGCTATAGACTTGCCTTTTTGGCGATTTTTCGAGGGAAATTTTTTCTTCCTAATTCGACCCAATATGGTCTTAAAGTACCTAATACAACCCCTAAAGACTATTCAGGGGGCATTTGGTAGGGTTTGGTATTTTTTTTAGAAGAAAAAAGCGAGTTTTTAAAACCCCTTATTTTGGCCGATTTCTGGCCATTTGGCAAGGCTATAGACTTGCCTTTTTGGCGATTTTTCGAGGGAAATTTTTTCTTCCTAATTCGACCCAATATGGTCCAAAAGTACCCAATATAACCCCTAAAGACTATTCAGGGGGCATTTTGTAGCTATTAATATTTATTTTTGAAGAAAAAAGCGAGTTTTTAAAACCCCTTATTTTGGCCGATTTCTGGCCATTTGGCAAGGCTATAGACTTGCCTTTTTGGCGATTTTTCGAGGGAAGTTTTTTCCTCCTAATTCGACCCAGTATGGTCCAAAAGTACCTAATATAACCCTTAAAGACTATTCAGAGGGCATTTGGTAGGTTGTGGTATTTGTTTTTTAAGAAAAAAGCAAGTTTTTAAAAACCCTTATTTTGGCCGATTTTTGACCATTTGGCAAGGCCATAGACTTGCCTTTTGGGCCATTTTCGAGGGAAATTTTTCTTCTTAATTCGACCCAATATGGTCCAAAAGAACCCAATATAACCCCTAAAGACTATTCAGGGGGCATTTCGTAGCTATTAATATTTATTTTTGAAGAAAAAAGCGAGTTTTCAAAACCCCTTATTTTGGCCGATTTTTGGCAATTAACAAGGCTATAGACTTGCCTTTTTCGCGGTTTTTCGAGATAAATTTTTTCTCCCTAATTCGACCCAATATGGTCCAAAAGTACCTAATATAACACCTAAAGACTATTCTGGGGGCATTTGGTAGGTTTTGGTATTTATTTTTGAAGAAAGAAGTGAGTTTTCAAAAACCCTTATTTTGGCCGATTTTTGGCCATTTGGCAAGGCTATAGACTTGCCTTTTTGGCGATTTTTCGAGGGAAGTTTTTTCCTCCTAATTCGACCCAGTATGGTCCAAAAGTACCTAATATAACCCTTAAAGACTATTCAGAGGGCATTTGGTAGGTTGTGGTATTTGTTTTTTAAGAAAAAAGCAAGTTTTTAAAAACCCTTATTTTGGCCGATTTTTGACCATTTGGCAAGGCCATAGACTTGCCTTTTGGGCCATTTTTCGAGGGAAATTTTTTCTTCTTAATTCGACCCAATATGGTCCAAAAGAACCCAATATAACCCCTAAAGACTATTCAGGGGGCATTTCGTAGCTATTAATATTTATTTTTGAAGAAAAAAGCGAGTTTTCAAAACCCCTTATTTTGGCCGATTTTTGGCAATTTAGCAAGGCTATAGAATTGCCTTTTTGGCGATTTTTCGAGGGAAACTTTTTCTTCCTTTTTCGACCCAATATGGTCCAAAAGTACCTAATATAACCCCTAAAGACTATTCAGAGGGCATTTGGTAGGTTGTGGTATTTGTTTTTTAAGAAAAAAGCAAGTTTTTAAAAACCCTTATTTTGGCCGATTTTTGACCATTTGGCAAGGCCATAGACTTGCCTTTTGGGCCATTTTTCGAGGGAAATTTTTTCTTCTTAATTCGACCCAATATGGTCCAAAAGAACCCAATATAACCCCTAAAGACTATTCAGGGGGCATTTCGTAGCTATTAATATTTATTTTTGAAGAAAAAAGCGAGTTTTCAAAACCCCTTATTTTGGCCGATTTTTGGCAATTTAGCAAGGCTATAGACTTGCCTTTTTCGCGGTTTTTCGAGATAAATTTTTTCTCCCTAATTCGACCCAATATGGTCCAAAAGTACCTAATATAACACCTAAAGACTATTCTGGGGGCATTTGGTAGGTTTTGGTATTTATTTTTGAAGAAAGAAGTGAGTTTTCAAAAACCCTTATTTTGGCCGATTTTTGGCCATTTGGCAAGGCTATAGACTTGCCTTTTTGGCGATTTTTCGAGGGAAGTTTTTTCCTCCTAATTCGACCCAGTATGGTCCAAAAGTACCTAATATAACCCTTAAAGACTATTCAGAGGGCATTTGGTAGGTTGTGGTATTTGTTTTTTAAGAAAAAAGCAAGTTTTTAAAAACCCTTATTTTGGCCGATTTTTGACCATTTGGCAAGGCCATAGACTTGCCTTTTGGGCCATTTTTCGAGGGAAATTTTTTCTTCTTAATTCGACCCAATATGGTCCAAAAGAACCCAATATAACCCCTAAAGACTATTCAGGGGGCATTTCGTAGCTATTAATATTTATTTTTGAAGAAAAAAGCGAGTTTTCAAAACCCCTTATTTTGGCCGATTTTTGGCAATTTAGCAAGGCTATAGACTTGCCTTTTTCGCGGTTTTTGGAGATAAATTTTTTCTCCCTAATTCGACCCAATATGGTCCAAAAGTACCTAATACAACCCCTAAAGACTATTCAGGGGGGCATTTGGAAGGTTTTGGTTTTTATTTTTGAAGAAAAAAGTGAGTTTTCAAAAACCCTTATTTTGGCCGATTTTTGGCCATTTGGCAAGGCTATAGACTTGCCTTTTTGGCGATTTTTCGAGGGAAGTTTTTTCCTCCTAATTCGACCCAGTATGGTCCAAAAGTACCTAATATAACCCTTAAAGACTATTCAGAGGGCATTTGGTAGGTTGTGGTGTTTGTTTTTTAAGAAAAAAGCGAGTTTTCAAAAACCCTTATTTTCGCCGATTTTTGGCCATTTGGCAAGGTTATAGACTTACCTTTTTGGCGATTTTTCGAGGGAAATTTTTTCTTCCTAATTCGACCCAATATGGTCCAAAAGTACCTAATATAACCCCTAAAGACTATTCAGGGGGCATTTGGTAGGTTGTGGTATTTATTTTTGAAGAAAAAAGAGAGTTTTCACAACCCCTAATTTTGGCCGATTTTTGGCAATTTAGCAAGGCTATAGACTTGCCTTTTTGGCTATTCTTCGAGGGAAATTTTCTCTTCCTAATTCGACCCAATATGGTCCAAAAGTACCTAATATAACCCCTAAAGACTATTCAGGGGGCATTTGGTAGGTTTTGGTGTTTATTTTTGAAGAAAAAAGTGAGTTTTCAAAAACCCTTATTTTGGCCGATTTTTGGCCATTTGGCAAGGCTATAGACTTGCCTCTTTGGAGATTTTTCGAGGGAAGTTTTTCCCTCCTAATTCGACCCAGTATGGTCCAAAAGTACCTAATATAACCCTTAAAGACTATTCAGAGGGCATTTGGTAGGTTGTGGTATTTGTTTTTTAAGAAAAAAGCGAGTTTTCAAAAACCCTTATTTTGGCCGATTTTTGGCAATTTAGCAAGGCTATAGACTTGCCTTTTTGGCGATTTTTCGAGGGAGATTTTTTCTCCCTTTTTCGACCCAATATGGTCCAAAAGTAGCTAATATATCCCCTAAAGACTATTCAGGGGGCATTTCGTAGCTATTAATATTTATTTTTGAAGAAAAAAGCGAGTTTTCAAAACCCCTTATTTTGGCCGATTTTTGGCAATTTAGCAAGGCTAAAGACTTGCCTTTTTCGCGGTTTTTCGAGGTAAATTTTTTCTTCCTAATTCGACCCAATATGGTCCAAAAGTACCTAATACAACCCCTAAAGACTATTCAGGGGGCATTTGGTAGGGTTTGCTATTTTTTTTTTGAAGAAAAAAGCGAGTTTTTAAAACCCCTTATTTTTGCCGATTTTTAGCCATTTGGCAAGGCTATAGACTTGCCTTTCTGGCGATTTTTCTAGGGAAATTTTTTCTTCCTAATTCGACCCAATATGGTCCAAAAGTACCTAATATAACCCCTAAAGACTATTGAGGGGGCATTTGGTAGGGTTTGGTATTTTTTTTTAAGAAAAAAGCGAGTTTTTAAAACCCCTTGTTTTGGCCGATTCTTGGCCATTTGGCAAGGCTATAGACTTGCCTTTTTGGCGATTTTTCTAGGGAAATTTTTTCTTCCTAATTCGACCCAATATGGTCCAAAAGTAGCTAATATAACCCCTAAAGACTATTCAGGGGGCATTTCGTAGCTATTAATATTTATTTTTGAAGAAAAAAGCGAGTTTTCAAAACCCCTTATTTTGGCCGATTTTTGGCAATTTAGCAAGGCTAAAGACTTGCGTTTTTCGCGGTTTTTCGAGGTAAATTTTTTCTTCCTAATTCGACCCAATATGGTCCAAAAGTACCTAATACAACCCCTCAAGACTATTCAGGGGGCATTTGGTAGGGTTTGCTATTTTTTTTTTGAAGAAAAAAGCGAGTTTTTAAAACCCTTATTTTGGCCGATTTCTGGCCATTTGGCAAGGCTATAGACTTGCCTTTTTGGCGATTTTTCTAGGGAAATTTTTTCTTCCTAATTCGACCCAATATGGTCCAAAAGTAGCTAATATAACCCCTAAAGACTTTTCAGGGGTATTTTGGAGGTTTTGGTATTTAAATTTGAAGACAAAAGCAAGTTTTCGAAACCCCTGATTTTGGCTGATTTTCGGCCATTTAGCAAGGCTATAGGCTTTCCTTTTCGGCGATTTTTCGAGGGAAATTTTTTCTTCTTAATTCGACCCAATATGGTCCAAAAGTACCTAATACAACCCCTAAAGACCATTCAGGGGGCATTTGTTAGGGTTTGGTATTTATTTTTGAAGAAAAAAGCGAGTTTTTATAACCCCTTATTTTGGCTGATTTTTGGCCATTTGGCAAGGCTATATATAGACTTGCCTTTTTGGCGATTTTTCGAGGGAATTTTTTTCCTCCTACTTCGACCCAGTATGGTCCAAAGGTACCTATCATAACCTTTTTGGCTTTTTTGGCTATTTATTCGAGGTAGATTTTTTTTCCCGAAATCTTCCCATAGTCTAGCAGAATTAAGCTAATTGATTATGCTAATTGATTATACCTACCAAAATGATCATACTTTATCTTGGGAAATATATTCCGATTGGTTATATTTTAATTCGGGAGCAAAAAATAGATGTCCAACGGACCGTCTTCGTAAGCCGAAAGCGAAACAAAAGTACAAACTGCGCATAAACTGAGTACAAACTAGAGGTCGCGCGTGCAGAAAAATGATCTTTATGGAGGACCATTTTCCTTGTAAATCCTAAAACTCTTTGCTGTTTGAATCGAATATACTGATTGCAGAAAACATAGTAAAAGAAAGAGAGTTGTATAAACCAAGGGAGATTGATACAGTATTAATATCAAGCAAAAACTACAAAGATAAGTGAATAAGTAAGACTCAATGATTTTCAGAAATTAAGTCATTATGTTAGCAAGTTAGGGTACTATCAAGTGCCCGGGGGGTAACTCCCATATGTATGGGTATGGGATGTGCCTTTTTTTGAGGTACCTTTTTAGGGGTGGAAAATAAATTTTGGGGTATCAAATTTGCTAAAATTACAAACTTGGGGTATTATTTTTGCTAAGATGATCAATTTTGATAAAGTCACAATAACTGCCAAATAAATTTCAGCTGTATAACCCTAAAAACAGACTTTTGAGTATTTCTATGTACTATATTCATATTTCTTTGTGCACTTTGGGGTATACTTTTTAGAATTTTCATAAATTTTGGGGTGAAATTTTTATTACGAAAATGGCACACCCCGGTCACTGATCTATTGAAGTTACCCCCTCCCCGGGATCAAGTGAAATAAAGATATAAATTCAAGGTTACAGAAATTTCATACTGTAATTTCACTAGAGGTTCTGCAGGCATCATTGTTTTCCCACTATAAACTTACTGTTAAATTTCTTTAATTACAAGTTCGTTTGGTTGTTAAAGTTAGTTTTTGGTTCAAAATCGGGGCTAAACCTTGAGTTTTTCTTATCTTGATTTATTTGCTTGGAATGGATGCTAAAAATTAATTATTATTTCGAAGAAAAGAACTGGCAACAGGCTGTCCGCCAGATCGAAGATGCTTGTGTTGAAGAAAGTCGATAAAGTAATAAATTGTCAGGAACAACACAAAACGGCAGATGAGACACAGAAAATTACTTTAAAAACTAATTGTCTAATCATAGTAACTATTAGAGTCTAATTATAGTCTAATTTAAGGCTATAAACGCCGGGAGGGGGTTACTTCTATTGTTCGTTATACTAGACGTGCCGCCCAAATGGGTAACTTTTTCAGCGCCAATTTCCCTACATATGGGTTGATTTTTCGTAAAGAAGCTCTACACAAGGGTAGTAAAATATACAAAAAATTCTAGACTTGCATTGCTTTGAAAAGCCTGATAAAAAGTGCGTTTTAGTTTTCAGCGCAAATGCCTCTTCGGTGCATTTAGAGCTGCCTCAGGCGTTAAATTGGGCTCAAACATTTGAGATATTGGTACAAATGGGTAAAAAAATTTCGTTGCTTTTTCTATAAATGGGTACCACGAGGAACAGAATTTATCGGTAGACATGAGTGGGTTTGGAAAAACTGGGCGGCACATTTGAACAATGAAGTACCCCCCCCGGGCTATAAACGCGACTAAATATAACCAAAGGACACATTCTTGGCAACGTCCGAATGAGGGGTTGTTTTGCCAAACGTTTCTAACAAATGGGCCACTATTACGCTCCTTTTCTGGGTGAAATCCTTTGCTCAAACAACGCCACCAAAGGACAGAACAGAAGTGTTTGTTGGGCTTAATGGGGCTCTATGTGTCTATCTTATCAATCTGCTTCAAGAACGTCGTCTACTATTGTAGGAAGGCTTGTATTCGAGACCAGGAATCCCTAGACGTGTATTTTAAAGAAAAACTGAGTCCTGATAGCTTCGACCAGCCATGCTTCATTTTATAGACGTTGCTGGCCTGGTAATTTAGAGAACCGGGTGCTACTGGAAAGCTGTCAAAGGGCCTATAGTATGTTATAGGGCCTTTAGGGTTGCAATGCTATACCGATAATGACGACCTATCAGGGATGTTTCTTAGAAATTTCAGTTTTGGGGCTTTCTTGTAATTTTACGAAGTTTTGGAGCATCTGGAAGCATAGCTTATTTACGAAATACCTAGGTTTTCTGGAAGGACCAGTTAGGGTAGAAAACGCAGCAAGAAGCAAAAAATATCGATTTTTCCAAGCAAGTTTGTGGGCTTCGTGAGCAGAAAACTAAAATTATTTTACTATCTGTATAAAGTAAACAATTCAGAAAATAAGTATGTATAACAAAATCTTACCGAAATGTCTTTTTAACAACTCTTTTAAATAGAAGAAGAATACAGTTTTGTAATGTTCAAAGTTGCAAATACTTCTGAATTAAGTCACAGCTTGATCACTTTTTTCAGTGCAGACTGCATTGCAGTGATACTTATTACTTGGATGTAGGTTCCTGTTTCTCCATGGGCGGTATGCTCTTACTTCCTGTCGTCACATTGCAGCAGTGGTACCTGAAAACGGCAACAGAAAATCATTTACAAGGGAGAAGGAGGATGATCCAAACCAGCAGCAAAAATAATACTGTCAAATGAAAGGAAACATACATCACTCAGGTATAATAAAGAGCAAGACCCGGAAAGAAAAGACAAGAACAGTTTTATTGAGCAGATAGAATAGAAGGAAAGGAACAGGAACGTAGGATGCAAAAAGCAACTCTTTTGGGCCAATCTCCCATGAGTGTCTGGGAGGTCACAGCATTATCTACAATCATCGACCATAGTTCAGTGTCTCCGGTTATATTTCCCGTAGAATTGCCTTAGGATAGTGTGTAAGAAAAACAGCAACCTACGGGCTACGGCACCTCGATCATCATCGACCACCACTCAGTGTCTCCGGTTATATTTGCCTTACAATTGTCCAAGGGTAGTCTAGGAAAGAACACTTGATTCTCCAAGCAAATCTCTCTAGGTGTGGCATCGAAACGTTTTTGTACCCCCACAGGCCGCACAACGCTTGACATGCTTCCCTGAAAATATCCTTAATTTTCTTGCGTTTGTGTTTTCGTTTGTGTCTCGAGTGAGGACCAAGTTTAATCTCTTTCCTTCTTGACTGGCAAAAACCAGAGCAAAACATCATATCCAAGATTTTGTACCAGCCCCCTCTCTATGACCCCAGGGTATACTACTAATTCGATCAAGAAGCTCATATTGAAGTCATTCAAAAAAATATATAGCAATAATTGGGGTCTCCAAAACATTAGGCTCAATATTTGAGGGTCACCAAGGAAATAGTGGCATGGACCCCCCGTGTTGAAAGTTAATGAATACCGCCCTGGGCTATAACCTTCCTATTTATCTAAGTTCCCATTATTAATCTCTAACAACACAGCGCCATCGGAGTAGCCTGCGCACAGACTCAGACACTTTCAAGAGTGTAGACACTCTTGAAAGTGTCTGAGTCTGCGCGCAGGCTACATCGGAGAGTTTAAGAGCTTTTGGAGAGCTTTCTAAATATCCGAAATTGATTTTCATTGCTAGACAGAATTGTGTTGTTTACCGTTAATTTCTTATTCCCCGATTCGTTCACAGCTGCAGGTAAAAAATCAATACAACCGAGCAGCAAATGGCAACTTATATAAATAAGGTTTCTGAGAAAATCGCTTCTCGTTATTTCGATTGTTCTTCGCTACTACAGGTGAATGTCGTTGATAATCAGTAGTGTTCAGATACACAGGCGCTGGAGAAATTAATTAAAATTCCTTTTCAACTTGGTGATTGAACGAAGTCGGTTGAACTTCTTTGCGAAATAGGCATAAAGTCGGGTACGCTTCTTCTTAAATTGAAATCAAATGAGGAATAGCTATAAGAAACAGTTATAGGCCGGGTATAGTTTTTGCGAAAATGGTATGCCGTACATCCTCAAATTGCCCCCCTCCTCGAATTAGCCAGCACCTGAGATGGAGAAATTGTTAACAACCCCCATCGAATAAGCCCCCCTAACATGTTGATGTTAGCTAGCCTTTTGAGTCCATATCGAGTTATGACTTTATCGAGTTATGACAAAAAAATTCATTCTCTGAATCGATGATAAAGCATGATTTTGTAAACAATTTTATAAGGCCCCACCACGAATAAGCCCCTCTCCGAAATAATAATTAAGCTCCCAGGGGCTAATTCGAGGATTAATGGTAAAACTGGCAGCTATACTTTTGAAACTTAAGCAGCATATCCTTAAAGAAGTTTGTACCCCGTCTTATTCATTTTCAAGACACACATATATCTACAAAGGCTTTTAGGTAAAATACAAGTGCATCAGCAAACTAGATAAATCGATTTTAAACATCGCAAGAAAGATACAATATTTAACAAAAGAGCCTGCTTACCGTGGATATCTAGGCATAATACAGCCACAAGTCACAGCGGTTTTTGTATGAAGGTGTTTTCAGTTTCCGATTATAAAATGCGCTTTTCCATACAGTCGATCAATTCATTAATGATACTGTTTGTGATACGATAGAACAACGGCTTCCCATGCTGTCGAGATAAAGAACAAGCTTAGTGAGCAAAATAAGTCGTATCTCAAGTTTCTTCAGAATGCTTTGATTGCTTCAATAGAGAAAAAAATGATAGTGCTGATACGTTGAAGAATCGCAGATATCTACGCTTGTTTTTGTTTTCAAATTTATTTCATGTAGTGATTTTCAGATTTTTCAAGAGATTTGAAAATAAACAAGCAAGATGTAGCGCATTTGTTATCTGGACAGACATTTTGATATAATAAGAAGCTTCGACGTAACAACATAAATAGTAAGGATTATTTGTTGGCAGGAATGAGAGACGCATCGTAATTATGCACGGACCTTCGACACTACGACAGGAATTACGCATTGATTACATTGATAGGCATTTGCTACGCGAACGGAAGAAATTACGGCGTAATGACGAAAGTAACAAGACTTTATCCATGCAGTAAGGAGAAACGATGTAACGTCAAAGCTATATAATCTTCGCGGGTCTTCGGTTTATGAATGAAGAGTTGCCCATTATCTAGAAAAAATTCGCTATGCGAAGAGAAGTTACGGCGTAACGACAGCACAAGAAACGGCTTTACGGCAGAGCTACAATGCATAGATCTTTGGTCTAGGAGTTAAGATTTTCTTGTTTGGACGGCAAAAACAAAAGGACTATCTTCGGGTAGCAAGGAGTAACGGCGTAACGTCGTAGCAACATTATACTGACGGGTCGTACGGGTCTTCGTTTTATATGGTAAGAGTTGTACATGTATTTTTGGATAGACAATGCCAACTCAAATAAAGACGTAGCTGCGTAACGGACGAAATAAAAGAAGATACAGCGAGTAACGGCGTAACAGCGTAATGGTAACAGCGTAACCAAATAACTACATACATGAATCTTCAGCCTCTTTTACAAGACACAGCGATTGGCGGCTTTGTAAAGTTAGTATACTTAGGGGCCTTCGATCTCTACGACGATGTTTATGCATGTTTTATCTGGATAAAAATTCGCTTGGCGTAAGGATATTCATAATGAGACTTATATCACGGCAACGAGTAAGAGATCAACGGCCAAACGACATACATAATATTCATGGCGCCTGAATCTCTTTGACATCTTCCACACGTGTTAGAATCAGCTTATACCTTTCATTCAAAGCAAGGGAGAACCTATAAATAAATAAAGAAAAAAATAAAGACTTGCCTATTATTAGGACTTTGCGATCCTGAATAGCCACCAATGGTTGCCAGCCACAAGGATCTATAGCCTATAAAAGAGGGAATTAATAACATGAAGTCGAGTCAATATACTGGTTTAGTTGATGGTTATAGATTGGTTAGATTCTTTAATCTATATCAATATTAACAGCCGAAGTAAAAGGAAGGTATTGGTATTTAATAAAGAAGGAAAAGAGAGGGGGAGTAACAGATTGACTCTAAAGATTGGTGAAACTTGAATTTTGATAATTCTAACCGAAGCAAAAGGAAGGTTATAGATTCATTAGGTTCTATATTCTATATCAGTATTGACAGCCGAAGCAAAAGGAAGGCATTTAATAAAGAAGAACTAGAGAGAAAGATACACAGTGACTGTCCACCAAGAGGAACATTTTTAGCAGTAAGAGAGACAGAAAGTGGCTTCCTACCTTTCAGGTTAAAAGCAAAATTAGAAAGTTTATTCCAATGATTTCGACTGCAGAAAAAGTAAAGGTTCTTAACAAGACAAAAAGTGACTGTTGACCTTCAAGATTGGTTAAATTCGAAATTTTATGATTTTAAACGGAGTAAAAGGAAGTTCTAAAAAGAGAGAAAGAGAAAGAAAGTTACTTTGAATCTTGAAGCTTTTTTCTTTTGCATCTTATAAACAATATTATCAAAGGGAATATTCTCTTCTATTCAGTCAAAGAGAAATACTCAATGTCAACTCTGTATGATGACGTGGACAACAATAATCAGCCTGAAAATCTTCGCATTTGTGATTCTGGTATTATCGGTAATATTCAATTCGCTAGGAATCTACCTACTGTATAACTCGATTCACATGAGAGTGGAATACCACTCAAATGATTGGGTCATAGCGAATCTAAGCCTCACTGAGCTAGTACTTGGAATCATAGCAATTATAGAGGAATCCTTAGAAATCAGTGGATTTAATAAGCAAAGTGATGCTGTGGAAAAGACATGGGGCATGAAATGCGGTGTTTATATAAGTTGGTATCTAGTGATATATCTTATATGCTTTGATCGACTCGTGGCTTGTAATTTCCCGCTAAAACACCGGCTGCTATCATCAAAACGTTCCATTCAGTGCATCGTTATACTACCATGGATACTCGGTACGATTAACGGTGTTTCAATCACCGTTTTAAACACGCATATTATTCATAAGTTCTACGATAAATACGTATGGGTCGTTGTTGATGGAATAGCGATATTTCTCTTCATCGTTGTGTATACATCAGTGTTTATTCAGACGATAAAAAGTAGGAGGAACATGATGACATCAGGGCAACGAATGAGTACTGTAATGAGAAACTCGCGGCGACGGCAGCAAAAACAATTCGCCAAAATCATTGCTCTGATTTTACTTAGTTTTATCTTATTTGAAACGGCTCCGACTATTGTTTATCTTATCGTCTTTCCATAAACAAGAAAGGGAATTTATTGATGGAGCAAATTATTCAGATTATGTATGATCTAGCGTTGCTGGCAGATCCCTTAATATATATATTCCTGCAAAGTCGGATTAGAGGCATTTTACGAAGGAAACTCTGCTGCTTTCCAAAGCCAATTACAAGAGATCAACAAAGGCATAGAATCGGTCGTGAAGATGCTAGGAATAGTGCTTATGTTATTTCTAATAGATTTACAGGAGACAAACCACAAACTTTCGATTCTTCTTTCTAGAATTTTTAATTATTTTGAATAGAATGCATTGCCACTTTCACACCAGAAACTACAAGTCCTTCACACACGTGAAAAGAACATACACACTGTTGGTTATTTCTATGCAAATAAGTATACAAGCCACCTAACTTAACACCAGCCCTCAAAGTTGCTTATAAATATCTATTCGGCACGGAATGACTATTACCAGCAAAAAGTCAAATTTTAGCGCTTTACTTGCAATAAATGTTAGTTGTAATTGACAAGGTTTGCAATATTATTTATCAAAAACGATTCGAACCGAAACAGGCAAATGTTAGCAAAATACCCCCAGCCCTAGTTGCTTATTAACCGGTTGCTTATTAAAATGAGTACACCTTATACTTTCGACCAGTTAAATCTCTTAATACCAAAAGAAGGTATATCCTAGGCTTAATTCACACCACACTTTGGCAATTTAAGCTAAGCAGCACTATAGTAAAAACTACGCTTAATTAAACAATGCTTATTTGGTATCGCGGGCTACTAATTCTCAGCTGGTTCTCTTAGGCCCCCAAAATCCTTTTTTAACCATGTAGAGACTTTTTAACTAGTTATAGGAGAAAGTTCCTTCTGATCAAATGTGACAGTTGTTCGCTAAGACTTAAAGATTTTGGAATTTATCAAGGGTTGTGGCTAAAAATGTGGGAAAATGATATTTCGTGCGAAGATTCGTATACAAGTTTTCATGTTGTGAAAATGCACTCATTTATACATAAAACTTGTTTTCCTACAGTTTGTGCCACAGCTTCATGAATATTTCACTTTCGCTTGTTAAACTGTATTCAGCAATTTATTAAAGGGCTAATTGGTATCAGCTGGTGCTAGTATAGTACTATTCTGCCATTGTTAACCGAAACAGCGATGCAATAGTATGGTGTTGTTTTGCTTTAATATAATTTGCATTCATTACAGAAGCTTTTGCGATATTCATTGATCGCTCTATGGTTTACATTGTTTCAATCTCAATCTGAATCCGACGCTCAAATATGCTCAGAGCTGTTTGAATGCCAGACTGGTGGTTAATTCAAACATGGTCTGGAACAAAAGCATTCAAAAATAATAACAAATCTAGAGAAAATATCGAAAGAGTTTCTAAGCTAGTACTTTGAACAATTAAAGTAAAAAATTTAGTAAAATAACCAACAATTTAGTAGATTTTACCTGTTGGAAGTTCGGGTAGCTGCTCATTATGATAATTGCTTTAGTCGATGTTTTTTTAGGTATTCGCACAGTAGAGCTTAATTAAAAATAATTTCTTTTATCTGTCAAAGAAGAGTTAACTATTTATTAAGGATAAATGTATATACGTAGATATTTAATTTGCAATTTTAGTAGCATTTCTGATTGTTTAAAGAAATATATAAAGATATATGAGAAAATACAATTTTGGAATGTGAACAAATTTTGAAATTTGTCAGTCTGAATAAGAACTGTAGCTCAAAGTTATAACAAGCACAAAAAACTACATTGGCCAAAATAGAAACTATGCACATAAGTATTAATAACTTTGCTGATTTCGCCAATTTCAATGTATTACTCTGCTAAAGACTAGCATGCCAAATCAATGTAAACTAACCTGTAGTAGTAGTAGTAGTAGTAGTAGTAGTAGTAGTAGTAGTAGTAGTAGTAGTAGTAGTAGTAGTAGGTAGTAGTAGTAGTAGTAGCAGTAGTGTAGTAGTAGTAGTAGTGTAGTAGTAGTAGTAGTAGTAGTAGTAGTAGTAGTAGTAGTAGTAGTAGTAGTAGTAGTAGTAGTAGTAGTAGTAGTAGTAGTAGTAGTAGTAGTAGTAGTAGTAGTAGTAGTAGTAGTAGTAGTAGTAGTAGTAGTAGTAGTAGTAGTAGTAGTAGTAGTAGTAGTAGTAGTAGTAGTAGTAGTAGTAGTAGTAGTAGTAGTAGTAGTAGTAGTAGTAGTAGTAGTAGTAGTAGTAGTAGTAGTAGTAGTAGTAGTAGTAGTAGTAGTAGTAGTAGTAGTAGTAGTAGTAGTAGTAGTAGTAGTAGTGGTAGTAGTAGTAGTAGTAGTAGTAGTAGTAGTAGTAGTAGTAGTAGTAGTAGTAGTAGTAGTAGTAGTAGTAGTAGTAGTAGAACGATCATTAGAATCACTTAATCGAATGTGTTTCTCACTTCGCGCAAATTCAAACGAGCAAAGTTTTGACGATCGATTAGCAACGGGAATATTTAGCTGATGTTAACAGTTCCTTTCCAAAGGAAAAGATGAACCTGCTCTATATTCTAATCGCTCTAAAGTTGCTACTTTTCCTGGCTGTAAAAGGTTAGTTTTATCCAAGCAACGGGCTTACATTTTACTATGCTGAAGTTTCCTTATTATATGTTCAGTTGGGAATGAAGGAAGGAATGGGTCTTTAACGTTCAGTTCTCCATGAACGTAATGCCTAACTATATATGTATAAAAAAAGGCAATATTACGTGGGTTGCTACCTGACCTAAGGTACAAAGAAACGTATGCAGTTAGGCCCATGGTACATGGACACATTCGGCCTTATATTATGGGCTTATCCAAAAAGCTGGGAGATATATACCTCAAATCTCGCTAACTAAGTAACCCAACCCAGCCTCAGGGCTAAGTTTTTCATTTTTACGGTTCCACACTTTGAACCACAGTTTAAACTGGTGGAACGCATTTCTACCAATTTGTAGCAAGGAAACACACGACATGCGAGAGGCGTTATGAATTGCTTGGGTGTTTTGAAGAAGATTCGAGAAAATTCACGATGCTTTTCAACGACAGAGAAAACATTGACTGGGAAAATATAGAAGAATATATGCATAGGTATGTAAGAATTCATCAACTTACATTTGAAGGTATGTTGTTGTGTAAAAGAAGGACTCTGTGCGAATAGGCATCTTCGATTAGGTATTGGCTAAGAACTTTGATACTCTCACCTCGAATGAAGAAACAAGAGATTTTCATTAATAATCAACGAGCTTTGGAAATTTAAGGGACAACAATTTATTTGACAAGAAAACTTCATATATTTGACAAACAATGTTTGATGGTGTGGCCAGGGCTTAAGACTAGCTATGGACATTAGTGCAAAAATTAGAGAGATTCTGAGTTCTGTCGTATGAAAACGTGTGAATACTAAAGTCAAGTGTTTTTCGGTCAAACATTTGAGACCTGCTTTACAAGGAATGATTGTCCCTTTATGCCGTGTCACAAACCATCACTTGGCAAGCAGAATAACCAAACACGTTTGAAAAATGTTTCACCACAAGCAATGCTCTGCCACGTGGACAAACGGTCAAACATTTCATTAGCCAAGCTAATTACGGATGTTTAACCATCAATGGTTGATCAATTGGTTTTTCTTAGCTTAGCATGCAGGTGTGCAGAAGCGGCCAGAGCTCAGTCATTGGATGGATTCGCTCTTCATTATTATGGCGAATGTTATGGTAAAACGTCAGGCCAACTCGACGAACTCGATAAAAGAACGCCCAAGCCAAGTCGATGTATTGGTGACAAGACTTTTACTACTTGCAAAACGACGGACAAGGAATGTGTTGGCAAGGATTGGGCTGAAGGTGTCTATAGATTAAAAAGGCCAGGTAAGTTTGAGGTCCTCAATATCAATATCAATTTCAATGTCATTGTCAATGTCAATTTCAATGTCAATGTCAATATCAATGTCAATGTAAATATCAATATAATATCAATATCAATGTCAATTACAATATCAATATCAATATCAATATCAATATCAATATCAATTACAATATCAATATCAATATCAATATCAATATCAATTGCAATATCAATATCAATTGCAATATCAATTGCAATATCAATATCAATATCAATATCAATATCAATATCAATATCAATATCAGTATCAATATCAGTATCAATGTCAATGTCAATGTCAATATCAATACAATATCAATATCAATGTCAATGTCAATTACAATATCAATATCAATATCAATATCAATATCAATTACAATATCAATATCAATATCAATTGCAATATCAATATCAATATCAGTATCAATATCAATTCATTATCAATATCAATGTCAATGTCAATATCAATATCAATATAAATATCAATATCAACGTCAATGTGAATATCAATATCAACGTCAATGTGAATATCAATTACAATATCAATTACAATATCAATATCAATATCAATATCAATAAGCTTACCATTGAAACCCAAATCTTCTAGTTGATGGTGGATATAGTCAATGGTCTCAATACAGCCAATGCGATCGACGTTGCGGAGGAGGAATGAAGACGCGTATAAGAACTTGTAATAATCCACTGCCAGCATATGGAGGACGAAACTGCTCAAGGCTTGGTCCAGATAACGAAAAAGCTCCATGTAACACAGAAAAATGTCCAGGTATGCGTCTACGTCGTCAGTCTAAAAAAGAAATTAAATGATTATTTTCTCAAGTGGGTACCTAAAGAGCTAGCGTAAAGTATAAAGAGACACTAGAAAAGATTCAAACGGCAAAGTTTTGGGACTTGAAAAGGACAGATTCCTGTGGTTGGGAAAACAAGGCCCATTTATTGTCACATTGCTGTGACAAATCCAAACTGTTCCCATCATATATAGGGCAAAGTAACATGAAAATACCTTGGTATAAGTAGACACAAACACGTTGCCTTTAGACATAGATAGCCAGGTGTTTTGAGTACTTTTGGTATGGCAGACTTTTGGGTTATATTAGGACAGCGGATAGCCTTAGATATCACTTTAACCATTGCAATTCATCTGATAAGAGATAAAATACCAATTCCAATGTTTGATCCTTTTTTGAGCCAAGCAAACTAACAGGTAAACAGGTAATATTGTTTTAAAAGTCAAACTTTTTATAGTCCGTCCCAGGGTAGCACAGACAGGGAGAGGCGAGTTTCAGCTATAATTACAATGCATTTAGGCTAACTACCGTTCATGTAATACATACGTCAGATCCATCAATCAAAGATGTTCCACACGTGTGCTCTTGAAAGCATTAACCATTCACTATTCTCATCTATATTGAAGCAATTCGAAGATATGGTGCATTATATACACAAGATAACTGTAATTCTAAAGAATGCAAAGGAAAGCCAGGTAAGACGACCAAATCAATTGCTTACCGGGAATCGTTTGTCGCTTCTTTCAGCACTTCTTTTCATACCTGTTAAGGCCCATAAATTGAAATACGTTTTTTTCGCTTTTCTTCAGCATTCTCATCCTGCAAAACAAGATACAGAGCATATACTGACGAGATTTCAACGGGAAGCAAGGGAGGCAAAATCAGGTTGAACTGCCTCAAGGAAAACGAAATTCTGAGCATGATTGAGACACAGACGATTGGCAACATCAGAAGATACAAGTACAAATGCTGCGAGGTATTAGGACATACCTGTAGAAACAAAATGAAGACAGTTACCTATGATGCTGGTGATGCAAAGTCTGCTGGGCAACTTGAAGTTGATTGTCATAAAATTGGGTATATTAATGATATAAGGATTGATTTCCAAGGAAAACAAACATCTTATTCATGCTGCAATTTAATGCATTTTGACGCGGAGAAGCCGTCAGTATGTTATCCAGGGCAAACGAGGTACGGGCAATCGTATGCTGATCAGGCCATCGTGTACTGTAAGTCAGGATATGCACTTACAAATATGAAGCTAATAAAGAAAGCTAACGAGAACAGACGGAGTTACGAGTATTTATGTTGTCGAACTGGATAGTTATCTTCTTGATGTTGTCTATAATAAACTGAAGATTCAAATCAAATGCATAATATCAACATTCAATTTTGTTTAGTAATTTCTGCTATATTTGGATTTGATATATAAAACTGTACCACGGTGTTTATTAATTTTTTGCTATTGCTAAAGAAGGCTTTTCTCATTCTGGAAACTTTCCTAACCTTCAGCACCCAGGGCGCGCTCAAGCTTATTAAAAAATGCCGCATTCATCAGCGTGCTCATAGCACTCTATGGTATTCATTAGCATTTTCATTTCGTTTCGCAACCCTCCGCTTTCACCGGTTAGTTCATTTCATAGAACCGCATTCTTCAGCATGCTCAATTCATATTGTATTCGTCAGAATGTTCGTTATACTCGTCAGCTTGTTCGTTTCATAGAAGCGCATTCGTCAGCAGGCTCATTTCGTATTGCATTCGTCAGAATGTTCACTGCATGCTGTATTCGTCAGCATGATCATTTCATGCAGCATTCGTCAGCATGTTCATTTCATGCAGCATTCGTCAGCATGTTCATTTTATATTGTATTCGTCAGCATGTTCATTCCATAAAGCATTCTTCAGATTCGTTGGGCAGTGAAAAAGGATAATTTCGTATCTGAAGAAAATAAGTACTAAAAGTAATTTCTATATATTGATTTAATAAATGAAAATTAAAAATACAAATATTTGGATCTGAAAATTATTTAATAAAATATATAAAACTAATATTTCAAAAATTGAAGTTTTCCATCATCTAGAATGATTCTGGATTTTGGAAGTGAAGTATAAATCTTTCTTAATCCGAAATAAATTTGGATTCAAGATTCCTATGTTCGGTTTTACGTTATTATGTATCGGATAGTACTTTTCCAGTTGAATCTACAAACCAATTTATTACAGTTTCTACCAATCTGTATTAATCCAGAAACGGATTAGAGCCTTTGCTTTCATCCATATCATCATCGAGAAACGGATTCGAATTATCCGCTGTAGGCACTGGTTGAGACTCTTCATCATCTTCAAACGGATTTGATGGTTTCTGCTCGATCGATGACTTATGTTCATTATCATCATCATCGAGAAACGGATTATCATTTTCTTTAGCCGAAGCAACGTCTTTGAACGGTCTAGAGTTCGAAGACAATACAGGACGACTATGCTTTAGAGTTTCTTCATTGTGTTTAGGTTTTGGAGGTGGCTTAGATGACTTTGTTTCACGAGGGGCTTTGGGGGGTTGAGCATCAGGCTGCTGACCCCTGGAGGGTTTAGGAGGATTGCCAGAGGCCTGAGTCGTTGAAGCTTTCGGGGGTGCAGCAGCAGACTGCTGACCCCTCGAGGGTTTAGCAGGATTTGCAGAGGGTTGACTTCCACCACGTGCAGCTTTTGGGGGTCCTTCTGGCTGCTTAGCAATTCCCTTTTTATCTGTATCGTCTTTTTCTAAGATCAGATCATGTTCCTTTTCAAATCCTTTTGCCTTATCTGGTGGCCAGAACGACAACAGTTCAAAGAACATTTCTTTATTGAAGCTGACTTTCATATCTTCAAGTCGCCTGTGGAGGAAGAATTGTAATGTTTTTGCGCTACCAGCACAAGAGAGTTTAAAAACCTGAAAGTGCATTCAACAAGACGAGTAAAGGGTAAGGTTTTCTAATAAAAATGAAAAGAAGGTTTACCACATGTCATTTTGTGAAGGTTTAGGTATGTGGTCTTTGGCTTCTTTTAATGCTTTCCTGAAAGAAAAGGAAATTCATCAGAAAAGCTTTGAATACAGGAGAAACACAAAATTACTGAGAGTTTTTGTCCGAAAATTAATTCTTAGGGCGTATTTGATTTTTGACGTATTCGACTGGGAATTCTGAAGAAGCTCTGAATCAGGGAGCTTATAGCTTATAGTTCTATAAACTCCCTGCTCTGAATAGCCACGGTGCTGGTGACAGCCCAAAAATGAGAGGAGGGTGTGCTCATTTCTAGACTTGAGTTTAAAGCCTTGGCCAAACGATCAAACATTGTGTGTAAAACATTTGCACTTTGCTAATCAAGCAATGTTTGAACGTTTGAGCACGTATAAAAACATCGCTCAACAAGCAAAATTCACTTAGCAATGCTTTTTAAAAAGTTCAAAAACATTTAAGCTTGATGCGAGAAACAATGTTTCACCACCAATGTTTTCGGCATGACTAAAGGTAAAACATTTACTTGACAAGTAAATTTCGAATGTTTGATCGTTTGGCCAGAGCCTAAAACGTCCAACAGGCTCAGTTTTCTGTCCTCTAGGAAAAACAGACAGTTGATGTCTATATTCTGAATCGCAGCCTGATAGATGGCACTCTCTAAAATCAGGCCACTTTTTCAAATCAAATGATTTGGTATTAAAGTTACTCAACTCAAGATAGAATACTTACGATGCTTCAGGTGTGAGGTAATCTTTCAAACAGCCTTCCAAAACACTGATTTCCAAATAGGCTTGTAAAGCACCACTTGTAGAATATTTAGAATAGCATTCGAATACCCTCTTGATTTCTTCTGCTAACAGCTCTCCGATTTTCTTGAATATTCTCACAACAAAACCTGCAGTGATAGCACTGACCTAGAACATACAACACAAATGGAATACTCATATTAATCATACACAGATTTAATCCAAATTTGATTTTGCTAGTGATAGTTGCCAGTGGTTCCTCTCTTCATCGTCCCCTTTCAGTATCTCTAGCTCATTTTAACGGCTTGTACTATCACTTCGACAGTTATCAAACTAAGAAGCTGTTTGGTCAATAATTCAACCGCCTTCCAGTGGATTTCGGTTAATTCTTCCATTCCGCTTACACATTTTGGGGAACGCAAATTTAGGGGACGGCAAATCACGGCAAAAATAAGAGACACCATCAATTTCTGAAGACTTTTAAGTAGCATTTTCAAGACACCCTCCCTCCCAGAGTTGCAACGCTGGTTCAATATTTTTGGCACGGGTCAACAAGAAGGCAAACCGGTTTGAGAACAGCTAACAAACGAAAAGTATCAACTTCAAATCTCGGAATTCCAACTCTACACAATTTTACTGCAAAAGAATGTTTCCACACAAGAATATAAGAGCTCATTACCTGATTGTGTATCATCACTAAATTTAGCACCAATTCTCTTACATAAGAACGTACGCCTAGAAAACAAAAAAAGCTAGTTACTATTGGCATATTTTTTCTGAAGAGAGAAATATATTGTCCCACAAATGTTCACAGAAAGAGACCTTTTCAAAGAGGACTCTCTTTTTCTTGTATTCGTGAATTAGAAGTAAAATCTGCAGCACAACCTCTCCTAAAGCGACTGCAATCCCATCCATTGCATGCAGAGAGAATTCCTTACTCAAGATGTCCGCCTAGACTTACTACATGAGTCGTAGTTATCGCTATTGAATTGAATTGCTGGACGCTCAAACTAACCTGACTGTAGCGAACAACAACAACATCAATTCAATTCAATGTGAGCGAAAGTTAGGGACTTGGGAAGCAAGTCTAATGTCCGCCATGTTCCAGTAAAATATGGCGCTGACCAAGACCTCTTAAAAGGTCCATGGCAAAGCATTACTTAGTACTTCGAATAATTAAAATTTCTTGGGTTTTATACCTTCAAGCATTGTATTCTCAATATCCTAGTTTACTTGAGCAAGCATACCCGATTGTATGGTTACAGTATGTATTAGGTTGTAAACTTACCGACTACGTCAACTTCATCCTCCCAGCGATATTCACCAGAAAGCATTCCCTGTTCAACAGTCCCAATCAGCGGTTCGCCTTTATTTTCTATGTATTTATCAAAGACTCGTGAGTCGATGGAGTTAATCTTATCCACGAAAAGCTGTAGAGTATATAAAAAAGATTTCAATTAGCAAAAATACCAAAGAACACTGTACGCTTGGCTCCTTAACAAACCAGCCCTTTTTGGATAAACAAATACAAACATGGCACTAAAACAGACTGTTCTTATCTTGAAACGGGACCGAAATGGGGTCGAAAACCCATTATGAATCAGCTTCGCTGAAGGGCAACCTTAGAGCAAATGAAAAGAAAACGAGTCTCTAATTTATTTTGCAGTTCTTCCCGTGCCCAAAAACTTATTTCACATTGCTCGCTTTCACTGTCTTGAACTGATTTTCAATAAATTAGTCGTTATACTATAGTCGCTATAGTCGTTATGTTCTTGTGGAATATAACGATGTAAAATATTACTTTCATTCTATTAGCATCACAGTGAAATTCAAAACCACCCAGTTCCCTGCCCCCTCTCATTCAGAACCCCATATTGTTGAAAATTTAAGGATTTTCAGTTTTCAGTGGCATTTCCCCACAACTCAGCTCAGTTTCTTCATGACAACGAAGGAATGAAATCTAAAGGCATAATCACCATTTTTATCATTTGGAGCTCTTGGAATCCGCATTCGACGCATTTTTCGGCTATTCTTGGTAAAGATGTTGATTTAAGGTAATTGCAGTTACTCAATGTAATCAGAAGCTTCTTATCCTAAAAAGAGAATAAAGAGACGGGTATCAAATAGCATGTTCACCTTTATTCCAAGGCTACGGTTAAAACTTTGCAGCAAAAATCGATCTCAGCGCATATAGCGTACTACTGTTATGCGCTTTATGGGACATAAAATTTCGGAACAACTTTGGGATAATTTAGGGACGGTCTTCATTTTACTTTAGGGGAGATCTAGGAAAAAAGACGAATATTGGCCCTAAATCAGTAAGAACAAAGTTTGTCCCTAAATTTTAAGGACAATTTAGGGAAAGAATAGGATAAATTTATTGCCAATTCTGGGACAAGGTTGGTTTAGGGTCGATTTGTTTCACTGTGTAGTAACCAAAGATCTGATTAATCAATAATATCATTACACAAATTACAAGGCCCTCAAGTTTTATATTTCATGTGGATATATTGTATCCAGTTCTTGGTGGAACAGAAATTTAATCTCTGGATAGCTAGAACAATCAGTTCTAAGCTCCGTTCAAAAGTACTTTTAAAAAAAGAGCAATCTTCACTTGTTCATACAGGTCTTGCATTCGGGCAGCTATGCAGTTCATGGGGTCCTGTAGTTTGAGCAAGGCTTGTTTACGCAATGTTTATGGATTGAATTTAAAATGTCGGTGACTGTCGCAGATAAAGGCATGTTGAATACAAATTAAAACCTGGCTGAAGCCTCGCTTCCGATAGCACTAGCAGCTATCACGTATACATAGGTCTAAGCGGCGTAGAAGTGGTCTGCAACACTCAACGGCAAAATAAAACATGTAACAATCGGCCTTAAGACAGAGGACATTGGTATCAATTCAAGTAACTTGGGAGGATGAGATCCAGAGTTAACAATATGCTAATTGAAAGTGATCCAATGTTCAAGCTCAAGGATATATTGAATTATGGGTGACAGAACTGACCACTCAGCAACGCCATTATAGTCGTAAGGAATAGCTAGGCAAGAACGCTTAAACGCTTAAACGGTAGTTGAGGTCTATAGAGCAATACTTCAACTTCAATCTCTCACCAGTGTTATAATATCCATATTTCCTGTCGTGTTGAGTTCTCTTATTGCTCCAGGAGAGGATCTAGGAAAGAAAAAGAATAACAATAAAAAAATACAAAAAAGTCAGTTAATTTCTATTTGGCAAAGTTAGTCACCTTGTAAAAAATAAAAGGCGGACGTAGCAAACAAATAACAGAAAGGCCTTATGGTTCACTAGCTACTGTACGAGGTAATCAACCCTTTTTAAAGAGGTCTAGGCCGGTGCAACGTTTTCTGGAAGATGGTAGACATCTTGAGTAAGGGAATTCTCTCCGCGTTATCCGCGGACTACTTACTGTATTGCTGTTGCGTAAGGAGTGGCAGTACTGCAAATTTTTCTTCAAGTTCATGTTTAACTGGAGTTTCAGACCTCTTTGAAAAGGCCTATTCGGTATTTCAGCAAGGTAGCAACTTGGTATGGAAGAGCTAATTTACCTTTGCAGTTTTGAATCCATTTCTTCTTCCTTGGTAATGATATTGTTAAGACATGTTAAAAAGGCCTAAAAAAGCAAAACAGTGAACTCATAAATACGGTTTTCTTGATAAGCAAACAGCTTACAAGCAACGGAGTCAAGAAAAACTGACGGTAACATGGTCACTGACCGAGGAAGGCTGACTAGAGCAAAATAAAATCTTATTTCACACCCAAGATATGCCAATTTTTCATTGAAAAGTGGGGATGGTTTAGACTTATCCCAAGTCCCTAACTTTCGCGGACATTGAATTGAATTGATGTTGTTGCTGTTCGCTTCAGTAGTTTGAGCATCCAGCAATTCAATAGACCATTTCAACTAACGGCCTCGTTTTTAAAATAATTGAAAATTAGGTCATAGAGAACTTTCGACTTCAGATTCGAATTCAGCACCTTCTTTTTAGTGTTGTGGCAAATGTTTATGCTTCTAGTCCTTACAATGTTGATTTTATAGCGATTAAAAGTTTGAAAATTTATAAGGGATTTGTCCGTGAAAAATGACTGAGGGTGTAAAATTTCACCCCGAGCGATTTTTCACGGTCAAATCCTTTATAAATTTTCAAACTTTCAATCGCTATAGAATGAACATCGTAAGGACTAGAAGCATAAAAATTTGCCTCAACACTAAAAAGAAGGCGCTGAATTCGAATCTGAAGTCGAAATTTCTCTATGACCTAATTTCCAATTATTTTGAAAACGAGGCCGTTAGTTGAAATGGTCTATTCAATAGCAATAACTACAACTCAGGTAATAAGTCTAAGGATGGTTTACAGTTAGACGTATTTTTGTCTTGAGAAAGGCTCGATTTTTTTCTTGAATCTGAGAAGCGACAATCATAACTTGCGTTAACTGCTAAGCAGCTTCAATACTGGAATATATGGTGTCAAGCAAGAAACCTATACTCTCAATGATGTGTCATGAAAAGTTCAATACTGCTTCCACAATAACATAACTAAACCAAATTAGCTTTAATCCAGATCACATTTTCACCAATTATAATCGATGTGATTTGTTCGACTGACCAAACAGCACGTAAAAATCGCTCAAGTTTACTGCGGTAGTTTAAACCAGCTTTACTAGCAGTGTGAATGAGCAATAAAAAGTATGTTTTGCCTCTAACTTGATCTCATAATACTGAGGGGCCTCATGCCGGCTCGTTTGAGAAAAAAATACATAGATTTATACTTTGAAATGCCCCTTATTTTTAAGATAAATCTAATGTTAAGCTCTAGGTGCTAAGGATCAAATGAAAGAAATATTTACATACTTCGATTAACTTCTTCACATTGGTTACAATATGGTCATACAAATTCTGATTCTGTTCCTACAACAGAGACACAATGACAAAAGCAACAATGAGAAAAAGATATTTAATCATACAAGAAACAGTAGAGTATAAGAAAAGCATATATATATTTTTATACCTTACAATAAATAGAGAGAGAGGTCAATTATAATTACAGAGAAAGAGGCTGTTGTGACTATGATGAAGTATAATTTTTGTTGCCAAAATAGGGAGGGGTGCATTTGACCCCCTTTCAATGTAAAAGCCTCTGTAATTAGAGAGAGCAATCAAATAATTAGAGAACAGTGTGAGTTATGTTCAATTCAGCTGAGATTGAAACAGATTGGGAAACGGGGGTGCAGTTACACCTGTTGGGAGGGGAAAACTGTCAAACACTTAGAGAGAGGTAACTTATAATTAGAGATAAGTTACTAATAATTAGAGAGAAGGGCAAAAATAAAAACTTCCCCTTGATCATAGAGACATTTACCCCTTGCCCAAAATCTTATCTAAAGAACATACTTCTTCTGAGATATCGAAACCTTTACCTTGTCACCCATTTCTGTGATAGACATGAAATGTTTGATAAAAGAAACCGAGTCAAAGACTATTTTCTCAAACTTTGATGGCTGTAAAACAATAAAGACAAAAATGATAGAAATCTCAGAAAATTTCACACAGAGAAGTAAAACATATGTGTTCTAGGTTGTTTTATTTATTGAGTGTGCAATAGTAGAATATTATCTTTTTCCAAAATTCGGCACACGAGTCTCGACGGAGGCCTATAGGAGTTTTACACGTTTTTAGAGCAAGATAAAAAGTTCATTTTAATAGCGGAATGCCACTGAAAGCTCAGAAATTATCTTGTAGCAGGGAAACAAAGGAATAAACAAGCAAGCAATCAAAAAATTAATTTTTTTTTGTTTGCTATACCAGGGCAATGTTTCAGGGTCTGGTGCAAGGGGGGAGACGGAAGCAGGGTACTCATTAGAAAACCTCGAAACAGTAACAGAAAATTCAGTTTCAGTCTTGGGAAAATGATCCCCATGCAACTTCTGCATGGTGATGCCAACGCATTTCATGCCCTGCCATACCACAGCTATCTTATATTGGGTCTGCGTTTTCTATTATCGCAACGGTTTGCAAAATGATTATTGCCTCTATCAAACCCAAATGACTTGCAGACAGCTTGGGGCAATGGCAGGTTGGATCAGAGCACTACACTATTTGTCATTGACATTTAGATTGAAGACGTTAATACTTTGTTCTGAAAGACTTCTGAAAACAATAATATAGCAAGAAGACAAATATCAACATAATACTAACTAGCTGAGAAATACAAGTATTATTTTCGTCATATACAAGTTCCCATGATTCTTTATTTTCCATATGTTGTACGTCTGTAAAGGCAAGCAGAAACAGCAAAACTTGAGTTTATAACTGCGCTTTGATTTCACATAATTAGCTTTTGCAAATGAGCACATAGTAAAAGATGGCCGCTGGCATGCAGGAGTGCAGGGAAAAGCTTACACGCAGGTACTTTAGGTGGCACTAAGCTTAAGCAAAGAGGCACGTAGGAAAAAGATGATGTACGCGGGATTGGCATACCTTAGCAAACATTGTCTAGAGATATCAATGCTAACTAAAAATGTATTTACTTAAGATTGGCGTGCAATAAAAACCTTGGCCATCTTGGTCTCTTTGGCCATCTGAAATGGACTGAAATTGAAAATAATCATGAAAATAAAACAACCCCAACTCTACCAATAATAGATACATACCGTGTAGAGCTGATTTTAGTATCTCTTTGACGCACTGCTCACATGTATTATTTGCCAGTTCTTCAAGTAATGACACAGAGTCTGATGGAAGTTCCAGTGATTGCAAAGTCTCGAAGACAGAGCTGCAATGAAAAAACAAAAAAAAAATAATAGTAATATCGTAATATAATATAGAAAGACGCAAGCAATGAGAAGGCAGGTAGGAAAAATATTGACAAAGTCGCAGATTAACCCTACTTATGTATTTTGATTTAGTTTGTTGAGCTTCAAAGCTTCAACTTTTTATACGAAAAACAAAAAAAATCAAAAATTTTTTTAATGAGTTTAATCAAGGTGGTCTTTGAAAAACTTAAGGCCTTGTCCCTTTTCGTCATTTATTAAAAATTGTTGTCTGACATGCTGCCCAACAATTAGAGCAAGTGTTCACGTATTCGTTCATTAACAAAACATATAGGGAAACATGTTGAATCAGTTGACAGTGAACACTGCATATAAAAAAAATTTTTCCGTCACCTTATCTGGCGTCCACAGCCAGGGAGCCAGGCAACAAGAGAGTCAGATTTCGTCCAGCCTCCTATTCGAATTCTATCTACTTCTTTTAACTTTACAATCGAGTTTGGTCGTAGAACTCCGTTCACAAGGTTGCAAAACAGTTTGATGATCTCAAGCACCATTGCCTAAAAAGACAAATGTAGCAACTGACTTTATGGTGATTATAATTAATGACAAAGGTCAGGATCAATTCTTAACTAATCATAATCATGATTGATTATCCTGACTGTGATTTATGATTATGATTGATGATTAAGACATGATTATGATCATGATTCTGACTAATGATTGACGATGCTGACTGTTATTTATGATCAAGATTATTGATTAAAACATGATTAATGATTATGATCATGATTTACAATCATGATTAACTTTGATTTTGAGAATGATTATCTACCAGGACTTTGATTATCATAATCATCTACGAGCTTTACATCACATCTCTTTATAGAAGCTTTAGATGCAAACAAAACCAGTCAGTCATTTAAAATGAATACAGAATCATTGGAAACAAAATATGCTTACCGAGAACTTTTTCGTGTGCTTTGCCATTGCTTCTCGGTTTTCAGACAAAATAACCATCTGAAAAGAAGAAAATTAGAGATTAGCTTACACACTGAAAAAGACAACTTACTCTTCTATTTCATATTGTTTAAGCAGCAAGAAAGCTGGGGGTAAAGTTTATCATATTGTTCTACTTACTTTATTTCCAATTTGTCCGGACAGATAAGCTTTTCCGAGCTGCCATAAACCCGGAATGTTATCAACAATCAAATTGCCAAGTTCTTCTAGAAACTGGACCCTTGATGGTGTTGCTGTAGGAGCTGACCCTGAGAGAGAAAATCGGTTGAAAATTTGCTGTCAAACTTATATTAAACTAATTGCTTGTATAGTATCTGTAGTCTGTCATTCAATGTAGAGCTGTATTCTAGCATTCAATGTAGAGGGCAACGTAGTGTAGTGGTTAGCACTTGTGCCATATGTGCTAATGTCTTTGGATTAAATACAGGCTAGGGAGAACAAGTTAAAAGGTGCACAGATTTTGCTTTATGTGACTCGGATGATCACGCAAAATGGCGGGGAGGTCTCAGAATTGGGACGTTATAGGAAAACTGAGGATGTAAAAACCCTCTGGCAGTGACTACCCTCAGTGTCTGTGAAGGGGTCGGTTTGGAGTTGATATTCCAAAAATGGATGCACAGTGAATGAGACCTAAAAATTGGCCACACAGTAAGTAAGAAATGAAGTGTTGCGGGGTACTGTAAAATAACTATAAACTATAAAATGTAAGAAGCCTTGGCACTTACCAAATGCTGACAGTGACTCTGGCAGGATGTTTGTCAAAGACGAGGAACGACTGTGAGACTCTGAAAGATAGAAAAGCAACACAAGGTAGAGCCCACCTGGGGGTACATAAAATTATTTTGCTACCTGGATGTGCGGCTCTTAACAAGGGTATTAGACATTTTAAGGAAAATTCCAAATAAGAAGGAGAGAAATTCAAGAAAAATAAAGGACTTCAGATTATTTACATTCAAATAGTGTTAATATCGCATCGAAGATGTTCGAAGTACTATTGCAAGTAATAATTAGGCCACGAATATTTGATTATTCACATCTGAGCTATTATTTCCAATGTTCTTGGGTCTATGGGTAAATTACAAGTCAGTGGGTTTGTAAAATCTCGGCAGCACTTCCCCGCTCATCCATAGGTCATTTACCCCCGAAAGTTGAAAGGAAAAGACGCGAGATGCACTAGAACAGATTTTGCAGAAGAATGTCAATGTATATAATTTGAAAATAATGTTACTTACTTTTTGATGCCCTGGAGTATGCAGGTCTAGAGCCGTCACTTGGAGATCTCAGGTGCTTAACTAAGACAAACAAGAGAGGCACATGAAACGCAAGAATTAATTCACTCTATTCGGCAAAATCGAAACGCTAAGCACCCCAAAGGAACACATAAAACTATTGTATGTTATTGTGCTTGTCTTGAGCATTGACAATGGAGTTTTCAGGCATCTAAATACTTTGTTGAAGATTCTGGCTCGAAAAGGCAGATGGAATAGAGGAAATAATAGGTTCTGCATCCCTGACCAAAATATAAACAGAGCGACTGAAGTGACCAAGGGCCTCAATCTTGATTTCACGATGAGCTAGGATAGAGCTCTCATTGATAAGGCAAAAATAGCAGTTTCGTACGCAAATGAGGGGAACACGTGCCGAGAAATAAAAAATTTCGGAAATTTCCCAAGAAATTTTCCATTCTAGAATCAACATGACAATGATGACGTCATTCGCCTCGAAAGAGGCACTTTTGGAAAATTAGTGCGCGGTTCCCTCTATGTGAGTCAATACCCATGATGCCTCTGGGCAAAAATCGGACTTTAACAGCTGTTTTTAATGAAGAATTGTTTCGCAAATCCGATTAATTAGAGCGAATTCAACTTTTTAAGTTATATTAGACACATCTAAAAAACTTAATGAAGAAACTCGTTAATAATGTATGAGAAGATCAACGATTTCCATTCAAAATTAACAACACTGATTCAAAAGGCAAGAATTTTTCTAATTTGGAAGTCTTCTGATTGCTTTAAATAGCAATGCTATTAACAGAAGAGACAATATTGACTTTATCTGTGTGCTTGTATCAGCTGGAACTTAGAAATTAACAAGACAAGATAGGGGTTCTGTGGAAATTTCGCTTAACTTCATGAGAGTGTGATTTCTTAATTCCTTGAATGATAATGTTTTCAAAGGTGTGACAAAATGAGTAAAGGGTGGCTAACATATCTCTCCAATCGGGTTAGGGAGCACTCGTATCATTTTCGACCCAAGGTATGCTCTTTAGGCCCAAGGGATGCTCTCCAAAAACTGTCCAATATGAAAAAATGACTATCGTTGTTTACTACTCTCGACCTATCTAAATACAAGAGACTGCATTGAATCCCCTCCAAAACTGCCATTCTAACAGAAAGAAAACGGTGTGCATTTGAATGAACACATTAAGAAACAGACATGTCCTTCTGTTACTCTGAGTTTCGTGCTTACGCACTTGTCAGACAGACTATGCGAATCAGACAGACTATATCCATTAGATATATATATATATCTGTCCGAGTGCAAAGCAAAAAAAATGTTCTACGGCAACGGAACATATACCGAATTGTTTATGAAATACTAGATGGTTTGGAGAAAGCGGCAATACAAAACAGGTTATGCTGCCTCAGGCTAAATACAATGACACTATACTTAAGACAACGAGTTTCGTACGTGTTTACGAAGGCCAACAACCATGTCCGTGAAGTCGGAGTGATAAGGTGATGTTCAGTGATTCTGTATTTGCTGTCATACTGTTCCCAGCATCTTTTACGGAAAAGTCTCAAGGACCTACGAACCCCGACAAAGGAAAGAAAATAGATTAGAGTATGTGGGAAGATCAAGTTTATTGATTGCTTGTCTAGATTAGGACAGGTCATAAGATTCAGAGTATAGCAGAACTGGGATCCAGAAACCCGTAGTTCTGCAGAAGCAGGAACAGCTGTGAGACAAAGTTCTAAAACTGAAAAAACAACAAGACCTAGAAAAGGCAGTTCTCCAGTTCTAGAATTTATAAATTAACTACGTTAATAGTCCAAGCGTTTAATTCTGAACAGGACTAAAATAGTCGACAATCCAAATATGCTGCCTCTTCATGTCTCAAAACTTCAAAATCATCAAAACTTCGTATCTTCTACCTCGTTCTCAGATGATCTTGTATAGTGTACAGGTCGCAGAGATGTCCTATCGTTTTGGACTCTGAAATCTCTAGACGGTTTCACAATAGCTACTCTTCGAGAGAAATACGGCAACTGACGTCTCTTTCGACAGCTAAGCTTGTCCCATAACAGCCTCCGAACTCTTCCTTGTAGAAATATATAAATAAGAGGGTCTATGAAGATTGCCATTACGTATGACAGATCGAGGATGCTTGCCAAAGGATCTGGTATACTATTCCCACTGTGAAAGTAAATCATAGTTACTGTAGTAGGACAAACTTCAAAGATTAGATACGTAACAGTTATAAGACCAACAATCTTCAAAAACTGCTGATTTCGATTAGCCGCTATTTGCTGGGCATCGAAAGCGTTTTTGCCGAGTTTTAAAGCCCTCTTTCGCTTTAATATATGATAGAAAATAGAAGCATACGCAACGATGAACACTGCAACAGATATACAGTCGAAAACGAACCACACAATCGCGTTGTAGGCGACATAATAAGCACGCGTGTCCACTACAAGAAGAAAAACACTATTCATTCCACAAAGCAGCCAGATTAATCTCAATAAACGGTTGATACGGCGTTTGCTCATCAAACCACGGTGTTTCAAAGGAAAACTGCATCCAATACAACGATCTATAGCCATAAAACACATATCGATGAACCAGAAACAGTATGCACCAGCTCTTAACGCCCATATCACTTGCAGGTTTCTATCATCGTATGTATAGCCATATGATGAACAAGTCTCCTCCGCAAGCCAGCCGATTGCGATGATGATCTCCGAGGCACCGAGGTTTATAAGTATCATAATCTGGTTTATGTTACTCGTCGTGATCTGCTGCAGTAAGTAGATTCCAAGACAGTTGAAAATGGCAGAAAGGCCTGCCAGGGTACAAGAAATGATGGTAAAGACGTTAATTGCCATTTCAGGCTTGTAACATAGAAAAAAACCAGGTTTCCAATACTAACAAGCAATTAAGCTGAAATTGTCAGGTACTGCTATTAACCCAATACAGTTGCAGTAATTACTGCATGTTATTCTTCAGTAGCGGAAGCTATCAAACAAGAGAGACTAACTCCAGGAATATTTCATAGGCCACTTCGTACCTTTGGAAGGTTCACGACGTTAGAGGTTCTTGTTTGCAACATAAAGACAAGTTGGTTTAACATAAAATCAGCATAATGCCCGAAAATGACATGAAGACAAAACGAGCGAAGCTGTAGTTT
>JACTAT010000318.1:0-22030 GCA_014526335.1 Chrysaora quinquecirrha
CTGTCAGTGTGCATAAGGGCAGTAAAAAAGATTTCAATTATTTCAAATATCAGTCTTGTATCTTGTCACAAGCAAAAAAGTATAAAATTGTCAACACAACACAGTGGCAGTTTAATGTCTTCAGTTAGTGACATCATGCCATTGATGACATACCTTTGAATAATCAAGACCTTCTTTCTTGGGTTTTTCTTGCAATGACAATGATAATCTTTCCACCTTCTTTCTTTCTCTTTTCTGGTCGAAAATCATCACAGGTTTGTCAAGTAGACCTGGCTCTAAAAATAGAAACTATGTATTACAGAACTGTCTGGCATTAGGAAGGCAGCCCAGCCCCCTTCTATTGTTTTCAACAAAAGGTCTTTTGTCCCTTTTCCTTTAAAAGAAACAATAAAATGCACATCCAGTACAGACCATAGGTCCAGACTGGAAAGTTTTTTGGGTTGCCAGCCCCTTTTTCTTTTATTATTTCCAACAATAGCTTTTGTCAGATTTCCAACAACAACTTTCATTGGTTGCATTGTACAGTAGATTGCACCTTTTCCCCATTGTTTACTATCTTTAACTGCATGACATATTTATCTTTGTAATCTGGCATCTAGTCAAGTCAAGGTACCAAATACAACAAGTCAAGACCCCCTGCAAATATCGACTGCATGCAACCTCCACAAAAGGTGCAGCCTTCCTCATTGTTTTGAAAACAATAGCAAAACAATAGTCCCATTGTTTCCTTTGTTCTACTTGATACCATAAAAAGCAGTCTGGCTGCAAACCAACTCTTCATTTTCATGAAAACAAATTTGAAATTTTTTTAGGATTCAATTTTCCAACTAAGCAAGTAGACCCCCCACTGCAGACCAGGGTGCATTACATGTTACCACCACGCCGGAGAATAAGCCAATCAAATCGGACTTTACGCCAGAAGAAACAATAGACCTATTGTTTTATAATTGAAATAATAGTTTAGGCTATTGTGTTTTGAAAGATCCATGCCAGTACACCGATAAAGTTTCAGACTCTATGACGGAGATGTCCAGCATAGGCTACATGGAATGCACACTTGACTGCAGAGTTGGGCAATTGCACACCAGAGTTTTTCAATAGAACAATAGGCTGACAATAGGATGAAACAATAGAAAGGGGCTCTTCTTGCACACCTGAAATCTTGCAAAAAAGGCCACAAACCGGTATAGAACACCTAGTTTGCAAGACTCCCCAGTTTGCAGAGTGTGTATGACAGTTTTTAATGAGATCTCATGTGTGCACTAAGAGCAACTTTCTATTGTTCTATCTTTATTGTTCTATTTTTAATTTTGGAATTGCGAGCAATAGCAGAAACATCTCTGGACATACTTAAAGCTTTTTTCATCTGACACTCCTCAGAGTATAAACGTCAGAAACAGACCGAGTCAATTGCCTAAGGCGGAATTTATACCCAGATGCAGATCGTAATGCAACAATCAGAAAGTAAAGCCCGTATTGGTAATGTGTTTTTAAAACCAGTAAGCTTGCGGAATACAGCGGGAAGACCAATAGAATTAATGCAAGAGTCCAAGTGAGACAACGAACTCTTCCCTTTCAGGCCTGAATTATGATCCAATTGAGATAAAAAATCATTCTTTATGGTTTCCTACATAATTTTAGGTGGAGATTTCAGAAATAATTGATATTTTTGAATTTGGGGTAAATTTGGGGGAAATTGGGGGCCGGGCCAAATGGCCCTTCCAGGCATTAGAGGTATGATTTCGGAAAGTTTGAAAACTTGCTAACTCCTTTTCTTTCATTTCTAATTAACTTTTTAGCAAGAGGATGAGAATATAACTTGAAAATTTTACTATTTAAAGAATAATAAGCTAGTTATTGACTGTTTTGACACTTGAGGGCCTTTAAAAATTTTCTTTTATTCAGTTTGTGCGAAGAAAAGTCAATTGTTTTCTATGTTTTTGTTTTCTGAATTTCAAATAAAAAGAAGACAAAACAGAGCAATATTTATGTCCATCTAAAATAGCAGTAAAGGCTTTATCTTCTGCCATAGTAATCTTTCCTCAAGTCCAAGTTGTCTTTCTTTGTCGCAAAGTTGATAAATAGCAATTTCTTTGAAGGCAAACATCACACTTGCTACATAAAATGTGAACCTTTTCCCTTAAAAGCATCCATATTGTCTATTTTCATCTTTTCCTTACTTTTGAAATTCATTTTTGTGCTTCAAACCTCAACATCACATGCCTTGGAATGTTTTTATTGCAAGGCAACACATAATATACCAAAATCTTTCCATTTAATTTCTGATGTGACAATCACAAAACTATGAAGATAGGCAATGAAGATCTTTGAACATCTCCAAAGAAGAATATAAACTTTGAGATAACACCACCAATTACAGCACCATAAGATGTGTTAGGGAAACAAGATACTTTGGAACTTGCAATTTTGAAATCCTGCTTTTCTCAATTTTTACTTCTTTATTTCATTTGTTATCTGTATAAATAAAATAAACAATAATTTAGTACGAATTGAGCAATTTTATATTAAAAGAATAAATTATTAGATGTTATTTATCAATTTTCGGCTGCAATCAGCTGATTTGGCTTTACAAAACAATGGGCCTAGGCGGGCCTAAGCGTCACAAAAGCTTTCCTTGAATGCCTGGAAGGGCCATATGGCCCAGCATACTTAAAAGTAATTTTAAAGTCTCAGGTGTGAGGAAACTATGAAAATAAGCTATAAATACAAACTAGAAAGCTTGATAAGGGTCACAGTATTTTTATTCTGTATAAAATGAAGTTTCATACCTGAAATGAGCTCTCGGATGTGACCACCACAGCAACGTCGAACCACTACTTCGAAAATTCTTCCTCGTGCTCAAGTACTTTATGTCAGGCTCATGAAAACATGGATAATTGCGCAGTAGGCTCTGAGCAACCTGCCATTACAGGGATTCAGGGATATCTTTTGATTGGATGATTTTATACACTTGAAACATGCTTGGGCCATATGGCCCTTCCCGGCATGAAAGGGTCAAGGAGTGAATTGCCCTCGGTCGCATCGTAAAGCGGTGCAGTAAAGTCGCATCGTATAGAGCAACGAATTTGCATTGCTTTCTCGCGTTGGTCTGAAAATTTTCTGGGACCCGTTCGTTGGGAAGAGCTTCTGTCGCAACATTTTTGTCGTAGCGTATAGCCACCTCATGATTTCTCAGAACAGGACATTTCGGGCAAGAACGGGTAAAAATCGTGTAGCTAAACTCGAAGAATTTTCATATATTCGCTTATCAGGAGGGTGCACAATAGGTTTGGCGGAATGGCGAGAGCGACTGTTTTTGACAGGCGCGATACGGGGTTACGCTTCCTGGTTGGCGGGATACGGGATAGGAGGAGAGCGGGACCAGAATATGGATCCGGGATATACAAAATAACAGGTGTGAGATGGCGGAATGAAGGTACCCAATCGTGCATCCTCTATCAGCGGCAATGATGCGCATAACACCAGGCTGAAAGACGCTTCAGTTTTGTCATCGCAATTTTGAGGCTTTGTATAACTCAGGAAAGACCATGTATTCGCTATGTTAACATTCATTCATCAAAATTAGCATAATGTACAAAAAGTAAACTCTATGTATATCTTAAAAAAGTATCTCCCCTTGTAGCCTCTCTATCGCTTATAACATTATTTACATCTGGAAAAACGAAGCATTATCAATCTGTCAAACAGAGTTTTTATATTCTTTGATAAGCAACTGCTTCTGGGGTTCCAGCGAGATAACATTCACCAGGACTATGCATCAAATCAACAACGTATGTCTTTGGTGGTAACCTTGGTCCGCTTGTCTGCAAGGAAAGACTATATGAGTAAGACTAATAAAGCAAAAATATCTATTTTTGAGAGTATAATAGATTTACAACATAACTGAAAAACAACAACTCCAAACCTTAATTCACAGACCCCAAATATTGATTTAGCGAAAGATTTCGGACGCCAAATATTGGCATGGACCCCCCGTATTGAAAGTACCCCCTGGGACAGTGATAGCAGGCTTATGCATCCCAATTTTGTGGCAACCCCATTTTTGACATATTAACTGAATAACCGTATTATGTACCGATAGAAACGAGGTTGGAGATTTAACGTACCCTACCCCTGGGAACAAACTTTGTAGAGTATCATACTTTATGTATCATGCATTATGTAGAGTAGTTTAAACTACACAGTATAATAAACGTAACTAAATAATTACTGTTTCCAGACCAGGAACTAAAGCTAGGATTTTTGAGTGCAACCATCTTCACCCTTCAGAGGCTTAAGGGAATGCCTGCGGTTGACCAACTGAAAAACTTGGAGTTTCTTAAGTGTGGGGGGAGGGGCAGTCATAGCAGGCTACAGTAAAAGGACCTGGCCAAAAGATCAAACATTGTTGGTCAAACAATTGAAATTTGATTGACCAGCTTGACCAACAAATGTTTGATCGTTTGGTCACATAACAAAACCTTTCTTATCAAACATTTTTTCCATTACGCAAGGCGAGCATGTTTTTGAAGTTTTTCAAAAACTTTGCTGAGCAAGTTCTGCTTGTCAAGCAATGTTTTACGACATGGCCCAACAGTCAAACATTGTATGTAAAGCAAATTTAAATGTTTGGTTAACAATGTTTCATCGTTTAGCCACATCACATCACAAAACATTGCTTATCAAGCATTTTTTGATTACGCCAAGCAGAAAATGTTTTTGAAGTTTTTCAAAAACATTGGCAAGCAATTTCTACTTGTCAAACAATGTTGAGCGAAATGGCCCAACGGTCAAACATTCTACGTACAGTAAAGCAAATCTCAAATGTTTGACCGACAATGTTTGATCGTTTGGCCAGTGCTTAATCAACAAAGATCAACGAACCTCTTCTTTATCGAATAATCTGACTTCATTCCAGGCTCTTCCGTAGTCACCACGAATCAAGGAACAAGATAGACCGATACGATCTGACAGCGCCTATAATAGAAAACAGGTGAGTCAAGTAAATATTCCACATCAACGGAAGGCAAACGAAAAGGTTTTTTCGACGAGCAAAGCAAAGAAACAAGCAAGCAGTGATATTTCTTTGTTAGTTCAAGAAGGTGATGCCGTGTCATGGCCTAACCCAGCTGGCTCGTGGTGTCAGGGTTCCAGCCCCAGCAACGGTAGCGTCACAGCCAGGGTCAAGGTCTCGATAAGGTAACCTACAAATGAGATCCTAGCAACTGGCCCTCAATACACCATTTCACCTTCACCTTCAACAGTACAATCATTGTTTCGAGATGCTGCACAGCTAATGTGCATCTGTAGTTTATCCCTCCCTCTAGCTATACTCCTATTCTTGTGGTAACACATTTATATTTTGGAACGAATACTCTGTTTGCTCAGTTATATCCAAAGGACAGACCACTGAGCTGACTGTAAAGATCTGCCTAAACGATCAAACATTGCTTGTCAAACATTTGACATTTGTCTATAACGCTCAATGATTCATCGTTTAGCCTTGTCGCCAAACATTGCTAGTACAACTTGCCAAACTTTTTCAAATACGTCGCTTTGCTTATTCTTGCCTGGCGAGCAATGGTTTATAACGTGGCGTATAAGTTCGGAAATTGCTCGATAAGCAAATTTCAAATGTTTGACAAAAATGTTTGATCCTTTTGCCAGGACCAACCCTTTTAGGAAATAAGCTCGATGAGACTCGAACCCACATCCTGTCGTTCGAATAACATTGTAGCAATCTCTAATGTTCTCAAAAGATACATTAGTTAATGATCTCAGAAACGAACAGCTAAGCTGAAGATGGGAAATGAAGGTGATGTGGCATAGTAGCCTAATCCAGCTGACTCCTACAAGCCACCTACAGAAAGACTAATCAAAGAGATATGTTAGCTAGATATCTGAACAACTGAAGCATACCTTGAATAGTAGTGCTCTGTGATAGAAAATTCCAGTAGATATTTGTCCAATAGGTACTACATTGGTGTTGAGATCATGTCGTAGTTGACTGATTGGTAATTCAAAGCTGAATGATGCGAGATCGTCCTTTGCAACTGTACCGCCCATCTTTTCACTAACGAATCTGAAAAAAGATTAATCTGGGTTTAGATCTATAATGGGTAATGATGACTTATGGAGCATAATCAGCTAAAAAGCTTTACATTTTGAAGTAACAAGGGGTTTATCAAAGAATTTTATTGGCTTATACACGCTTTTTTTTTATAAGGAACCTACCTCAAGGCCTAGTTCTTGAAGTTCCTTATTTTGGGCCTCTTTGAGGCAATTGTAGTTCAAAAGTTCCTTAATAGTTCCTTAATTTTAACTGCACATTCAGTGGTCTTAACAATAAAAGAGAGACATTTGCATGTGAGCAAAGCTCGAGACTACTCAAAGAAACATTGGATACATGCTTAACGTACAATTTATGTGATTTTCGACTGCAAATGAATGGAACTGGCTTTCTAATTCTTGATTATTTGCAGTGATAAAAGTATTCAACATTCAAAAGTTCCTTAATGATTTTCTCTTTAGTAGTATAAGTTCCTTCAATTTTCGGGCCTTCTACATGTAGGTTCCTTATAAAGTGGTTCCTTATAAAAAAAAGCGTGTATAAGTGAGACCTGGACATTAACAAAGTTTTTGAAAAAGCAGATACACAGATGTTACACGCCTTCTGAGAATGGCACTTAATGTTTCAAGGAAGGCAAACATGAAAAATGATGACTTGTGCGGCAATGCGGAGGTGTGCGGCAATGATGACTTCCACTAACCGAATGGTTTGGCCTTTACGATGACAACTTCAAAATTGCGATGAATAGCGGAATCATTTTCGGGCATACTTAAAAGCTTTTTTCGTCTGACACTCCTCAGAGTATGAACGTCAGGAACAGACCGAAACAATAGACTAAGGCGGAATTTATACCCAGATGCGGCTCGAAATGCACCAATCAGAAAGAACGAAAAGCTGAATTGGCATTGTGTTTCAAACACCAATCAGCTGGTCGGATACAGCGGGAAGACCAATAGAATTATTTGAAGAGTCCAAGTGAGAAAACGAACTCTTTCTGTCTACACAGAACCGGCTTTTTGGTTTTGATGTAGACAGATTCCAAAACCCCTAAGTGAAACAAAGATCTTGCTTTGCCAATGATTCTGAAACAATCCTCGCTGTAATTTTCCGCACAAATAGGGTTATCAAGTAGATGTTAAGTATGCCCGAAAATGATTCCGCTATTCATCGCAATTTTGAAGTTTTGTACAACTCAAAGATGATAACTTCCTAATATGAAACAGGTACCTCCCCTGAACAGTGTTATCACGACCTCTGGAGTTGTGGTTGAAGGCTCTGACAAAAAGATATAAAATGTTTGAGAATGTTTGGTCAAACATTTGAGGTTCACTTTAAAGATTATGTTTACAGTCTGGCCACATTAACATTTATTGCTTGAAAAGGAAACACAAGCAACATTTTTCTCGCATGGAACCAAGCGAAAATGGTTCGCAAGCAGTGTTTTCTGTGTGGTCAAATGTGAAAATTTGCTTGAAGAGCAAATGTCAAATGTTTGACAATGTTTGATCAGTTGACCAAGCACCAACAGGAACATTACCACAAAAATAAATCTTCTTCGGAAGGACAGACCAGAATTCGATGACCCAGGAGCCATAAGGAGGACCCAGGACCAGGACCCATGAAGAGGACCTATTGGAGTGTAGCTTGTGCACGGATTTCTTTACCCGTTTTTCTTGTTGAAGGATCTGATCCAATACGCACGTGCTTGGAAATTGTTGTCGTGCATATATCCGACATTTAAAGCCTATTTCTGAACAACAATTGCATGGTATATAAGGGTAAAAACAAATTTTTTATAAGAAACCAACTATAAGAAACTATATATGCCTTTTTCTAAAAAATCGAGAAACTGTTCTATATGGGCTAAGAAGTAATAAAAAAACTAAAAAACTACCCCCGCTTATAAATTAAGCATTCTATTTTCTGGTGTGCATTGTGTAATATTTGCGTAAAAATAATCCCCAAAAGCTATCATACTTTGAGTCAATTCAGAAAAATGTCCATTTTTAAACTGCTAAGAACACGATACTTCACATTAAACACTTATTTCAGGAAATTTCCAAAATTTCGATTTTTAAGTTAAGAAACTAGTTTCTTATAAAAAAATGAGTGTAGAATGGAAAGAATTACGCTATGTTGGTACTTACTTAGCCAAAGCATCGATTTGCTCTCTCGTTGTTAGAAGATCAGAGAATTTTTCTTTGCAATCCACGACATATGACGCAAATATAGGATCATCAGGTGGCTTCCATGCTAGTGAACTTCGCTTTTTATTCATGCTTCTTTCTAATGGTGGCGAGTTTTCTTTTGAAGCATTCGCTGTTTCCTCGTTCGATGGTTTTTCTTCTTTTAGCCTGCTTTTCCTAGAACCGGAGAAAGAGGCAGTTAAAATCTAAAATCTTGTTCCAATTTGAGAGATTGGAGACATTCTGCTGGTCAACAGTGCTGCAACCATTCAGACATAAAATGGAACGTTTTTAGTTGATGACTTGGGATGTTTTAGTTGATTACATTCTTTTATTCAACGCCTAGGTCATTCTGGTACAAAATATTCTCTCAATTATATTGTAGATTTAAGAATACTAATAGCATTGTTAAAAATTAAAAAAAAAACACAAATTCAAACGCTCAAACGCCAAAATGTTTGTTTTGACCTCGGCTTGAAAGGGAGAATACACATTCAGCGAGAAAGAAACCAAAAATAAGCAAATGGCTAGGGGGACATGTTTTGCCTGTCACTCGCATGTTTAGCTACCCTGAGAAACACGTCGAATACAATGCTGCTCGCGACAAGTCTTCTAGCTTAGCCATAGCTTCAGTTCTACCGTATCTTAGGTTGACATAAGCCTGGCTTAATGAATTCAACTTACGATCTTGGATCTGCTTTTGACTTTGCTGGTCGAACTGATGAATTCTGCGAAACATTCGTGGGCGCTTCTATGCGAGGCACTGGAATTTGAATTTTCGGTCTGCAAAGAGAAATATTATTAGTATGAGCAACGTCTACTACAGCAAAAGTCAGTGAGAAAAATGTTTTGCATTAACCATTACTATTGTAAAGGAGCATAAAAGACCCCGTTGGGCTCTCTGGTTGTCGGCCTCAAAATGTGATTATGATTGAAACGTGTAAGTTGCCCATTGCTGTGGCCTGTGATCAAATAAGTTAACAATGTACGAAAGACGAAAGGCATATTAGCAGCAAAATCATGACGTTTACTCACGTTGTCTTTTGATTGGCTGAGTTAATTAGTATGACTGGTCTTCTTTGATCAACTGGATTCTTACAAAGAGCTTCGAGAGAGGGGAATTCAGCGCCTTCTGTGATCTGAAACAAAGTAATGCAAAATTACTAAGATTGTAGAACTCAGAAATTAAAACGTTTTGGGTTTGGCTTGGCTTGGCTTGGCTTGATTTGACTTGACAAGACTTGGCTCAACATGCCTTGGCTTGGCTTAAAATTGACTCAAACAGACTTGGCTCAAATTGCCTTAGCTTGGCTTGTTTTCGCTTGGCTTAGCTTGGCTTGTTTTCGCTTAACCTGACTTGGCTCAATTCGATTTTATTTGACTTGACTTGACTTGACTTGACTTGACTTGACTTAACTTGACTTGACTTGACTTGGCAAGACTTGGTTCAACTTGCCTTGGCTTGGCTTGACTTTATTTGACTTGACTTGACGACTTGACTTGGCTCAACTTGCCTTGCTTGGCTTGACTTGACAAACAGTAAAATTCTAAAACAACTGTGAATTCTGTGCTAAAATTTAAAGAAGAAATATTAATGAAACATCTTCCTTACCCTTCCTGTATCATAGAATCCATCTGTTATGATATTATCAGGCTTAAGAATTCCAGTTAGGCCGTATTTCGCTGATAGATTACTGTCAAGAACTCTGTCCAGAGCTGCCTCAGTAAAAGGAGACTTTCTTGAACTTGACATATTCAGCTCTTGAAGTATCGCAAGACCCCTGTAACAAAAACATATAATAAGTCAAAGAGCCAGGAATAGACCTTTTCAAAGAGATCTGAGTCGGGCGCGACATTTTTCTGGAAAATGGTAGCCGTATCGAGTAAGGGAATCCTCTCCGCGGACAAAGACCGAATTGCAGTCGCTTCAGTTCGCCCCAATTTTTAAACATTTAGAAAGTTTTTATGGCCGGTACTCTTGTCTACAGCTGTTGGCGGTTGAGAACTGAGGAGATGCTTTATTTATTACTGGGAGTGAGGATAAAATATAAAAGGGTATTTTGGTTACAGTGTTATTAATAACAGAATACATAAATTGATGCATCAACTCACCCCAACTTAGTCACTTCTGCAGATATGGAGTCATCAACGCAACACATTGTTATAGCCCATGCAGCACTACGGCGAACGCTCTCGTTATTTGACTTCAAAAGATTGACCAAGTACTGCAAGCCTCCTTCGTTGAATAACTTCATGAAAGGAAAAAGGAAAAATATATTACAAATAAGATAATAATGATAAACTATATTTTATTACTAGCTATAACAATTACAATTACAACAGGTATTACTATTATCATTACAATCACTATTACTATAATAATTAATTTTATGACAATTAATATTATAATTTTACCTATTCATATTACCATTACCATTCTATTATTACCACAATTACTATTATGGTAGCTATTATTATAACTATTACCATTAATATTGCAATTATTACTATTGTTACTATGTTACTATTACTGTTATAATTACTTTTACTTCCTTTTAATACTACTACTACTATTACTAAACGCATTAATATTCCTATTACTATTACTATAACTATTACTGGCCTATTACTTTTTACTATTACTATTACTATTGCTACTACTATTCCTATTACTAGAACCATTGCTATTACCATTACTATTACTATTACTATTTCCATTACTATTACTATTACTAATAATATTACTTTTGCAGTTACTGTTACTGTTACTATTACTATAATAGTTACTACTATTACTATTACCATTACCACTACTGTTACTATTACTATTACTACTTCGACTATTACTATTTCTACTACTACTATTACTCTACTATTACAATTACTATTACTATTACTATTACTATTACTATTACTATTACTATTACTATTACTATTACTATTACTATTACTATTACTATTGTAATTTGTATCAGTATTACCATCACTATTACTATTACTACCTTTACTATTAATGATAATTACCTCGTATCTCGCATCAGCATCACAAATCAATGCAGACAATGCTTGGCATGATTTAGTTTGCACATCACTGTCACTAGAAGGTAAACAAAACTTCACAGTAGGCCAAAAAGGCTAAAAGGCTTAAGATTTAAACTTGGAGTTCATTTATGCAGTTGTTTAAGATAATAAATAATTTCGTTGCTCACTTTGACTGCATGGCTGAAATAAGTCCACTGATTACACCAGCTCGTAACATATCAGCTCTCCATGATTCTGCAAATAATGATTTTAACATACACTTAACCTTCAATCTTGGTCAAAATTATAGAGACACTTTGAAGCTTTTAAAGCAGATACGCTTTGTCGAAACCCCTCTCCCCAATATAAATGTTGGATAATAAGTCTCATTCCTAAAGGAAAAGTAATATATTTGTCTACAATCGGAGGTAACGTTGATACGGGGGGAGGGAGGGGTGGTCCCTCCCATTTCTAATGATTTGTTTCAAGTTTTATGTCGCATGGAGATTGGTGTTTTCCAGAGATAGGTGTTTTCCAGATTTAAATGTTAATTTCAAAATATCAAGTAACTTACCATCATGTGCAAGGTTCGTAATGCAGACAGAAACATTTCCCAATATTGAAGGTTTTGGATCATAAAGTAATTTCACATACATGTCGATTCCACCTTTATCAACGACATCACTGCAAAAAGAAGGGTTGATTTTCAGATATGAGTTGCATTTACTTAGAGTCAGGAATACGTTGCGGTGAAACGGGCATGGACCGGGGGGACGGTCAGTTAGAGGAAAGGAAAAGCTTATGTTACACCCGAAACACGCCTATTTTGATAGTTCAGTGAGGAAGGTTTTCAGCTACGGGTATTTTTGTTTGGAGGAAGGTTGAGAAATTCTGGGCTCTGCCTTCCTCTTCACGTATGAATGGACGGTAATCGGTTAACGGTAAACGATACGGTAACGGTAAACGGTAAATTTTGTCTATCAAAACGTTGACTTAAATTTAAAAACATCTCGTTGGAAATTCAAAATGTCTTCTGCGTATGACATGATTGGAATGACATGAACAAGTTGTCTGAAAGAGACAAAAGAGTTAATTAAAACAAAAAACTTTCAAAGCTTACGTGCAATTATTGATGTTTCCAGAACTGAGATTAGCAAGAGCAAGTGTTGCAGTTTCACGCATGTCAACAGAGTCGTTCTTTAGCAAGGTCAGCAATGGCTGAATTCCATCTAGAAAACACAGTTCTTTCTTAGCCCCTGACCAAGCGATCAAACATTGTTTGTAAAACAACTGAAATTTGCTTATCAAACACATTGTTTTACCGTTTGGCCACCTCACAAAACAGTGCTCGTTCAACATTTTTTTGCCGAGGACCAGCATAAAATGTTTTGAAAGCCCTGGCCAAACGATCAAACATTATTAGTCAAACATTTGCTTTACAACCATTTTTTCACAATTTCGCTCAGCAATGTTTGTGAAAACGCAAAACATTTTATACTTGAATCAGCAATACTTCGTGATGTCTGGAAAGCAAATTTCAAATGTTTGATAAACAATGTTTGATTATTTGGCCAGGGCCAAGTGTTATTACCTTATAGTCAGGGCATCAACTCTGTTGTGCAATCTGATCGGCAGAAAACGTTCGAATGCGAAGTAATGATAGGGCATTATCTGGCATTGACGGTAATGCCCATTCATTACGTCACGCGTTCGAAAATGTTTAGATTTCAAACGCAGCACCAAATGGCTTCGTTGTAATGGCTTCAAACACGATACGAGTTTGATAATCATTAGGGGTCATGACCATGCCCTTCCCATAGGATAATTAATCATATAATAACTGTTTCCAAAAACATACCGAAAATATTAATATTTTCTGGTATTGCCCGAAGGAAACAGTAATTATAGGCCTAGTGTAAGAGGCAGGAGAAACGCTAGGAAGCGAGGGGTTCAGTCAGATACTTCTAGTATAAGCAAAGTTATAAGAAATAAAAAACATACCAAGTTTTCCAATGGTATCCCTACTGTTTAGATTCTCAGAGAGAGCGGCAAGTGCTTTGGCAGCAGCGACACTAACGTCAATGCTCTAAAGACAAGAAAAGGGAGAAACGCATTATTACTACAAATGTTAAGCCATGACAAAGCTAGCTGCAGTTATAGGCTGCAAATTTGTCAAGGAAGTGTCCACAAATGAAAGCTAGCTTGCAAATTCAGAAGAAATAATCCATAAACAACCAATCAAATATACGTTTTTATAAGACGATTTGGCTTCAAAATCAGCCTCTCTATTTCTTGTTTTTTTTTTAATTGATTTTCCACCATATTTTCACCCCCCTACCCGGTTCAGAATCATGTTTAAATGCGTTTTTGGGCAAGACCTTCACGCTGGTAGATTTTTATTCGGGTTTTGCTTTACTAGTTTCTGAGACTGATCAGAAAAACTTCACCCAAAATCTCAGCCTGATGATCCTTATCAAGGTTTTTCTTATAAGAAAACATGGAGACTTATAGCACAGTCATCCCGTGGCCAAGCCGTCAGGCTGTTAGGGAGCATGGCAGACTTTATCGCGATACTCCTCCACAGGTTCCTGTCTTTTGCTCTGCTAACTGTACCCGAAAACGGTAGTTTAGATCCCGTTTGCACGAGAGAAAATGAGACGGATCCAAAATGTCTCAAAAGATATGGGTACGATTTCATTGTTTACACAGGATGGGAACGCATCTGAATAGATCTGGTTCTCTAGCGTGCCCAAACAGATACGATCCCGTTCCCAAAAACAAACGGATCCATATGTACCAGAGTTAACTAAAAGCATATGCTAGCCTTTTTGGCGTAAGCGGGGCCTTATACTCCACTGCAGAGCGAAGGAAATAAGAACGAAATACAACTGACTTTCAGATGCAAAATTACTTACTTCTCCTGTCAAAAGGGTGATTAAAGTTTTCTCGGTTTCTTGTTCATGAAAGAGTTTTCTATTTTCAGCTGAAAAAAGGAAGCATGAACAAGACTTTTTGACATGGAAAATACGCTAATCAAAGAGCAACGACTTTTAAAGACGAGAAGTTATTTTAAATAACTCACAATTCTTGCAGCAAGCAGCAATCACAGTGGCCTAGAAAAATAAGATAAAAAGATAAAATTTCATAGTAAAATAGAAGCAAGCGAATCTGTACACATTTACGTAGCACAGTTAGGCTTTCTTTTGAACAATGCACAGCCCGGACATCGATAAAGATCACTGGCTAACATATTGGGGATCAAACATTGTTCGTCGAGCATATTAAATTTGCTTGTCAAACATAATCTTTTATACCATTTGGATTCTTATACCAAAACATTGCTCGTCAAACATTTTTGTTTGTGACGAGCAGAAAATGTTTCAGAAGGTTTTCAAAAATATTGCAAAGGAACTATCTCGTAAGGAAATGTTTTGTGACGTATGGGATTTGAACCCAAAATTGCATAACGAGAGAGCCATCGAAGATTACACGGGATTGGACAGACTTTGGCCGTATGACAAAGATCACTCAACGATTTCTTTAGGCACTTTAGCGCAGTAGAATCGTCATTGGCTCTCTGACCATGGAATCTTGGGTTCAAATCCATCAATTAAGATTATAAAATACGTTTGATCTTACTGCATATCGTTGTACTTCAGGATTCGTTGATTCAGCAACAAAAGCCAACAATTTATCAAAGACACCAGTACTTTGAATAGTCTAAAAAGCAAGAAAAACCTATTTCAATAAATTCCAAACAAGAAAAAAAGCAACCCTACGCAGATTGCGGAGTTTCTGATATAAACTAACGAAAACGGCGTGGTCTTTGCAATCCTCAACAGCATACTAGTGCATTTTTGCCAGGCATATGTCGACCTATGTACAATACAATAGAACTAACACTAAATACTTGTAACTGGTAGCTTATGTCAACGTGTCAAAACTGGCACGCAAAGCGTGTGAGAAAAGTGTTAGCTGTAATTTGTAAGTTGGAGTGGGGTTTTAGAGTCCAGGGTAACAGGCAAGTTGGTTATTTTTTTTACAATGCCTGTCAACATGGGTTCTACGTGTTCCCCTTAGATAATTTGGTTTCTTGGAAAAAATACGTAAAACGATATGAATGCGATAGGAATATGTTAGACATGGGAAACAGCTTTAATCATAATGATGTACCTGGAGATTTTCACTGTCCATCAAACAATTAGAAAGAACTTGAAGGCAGAGAACATGAAGATCCTCCCAATCCTGAAAAGAGAAACGTAACATTAAAGTAATGCATGCAACAGTATTTAGGGTGCCTTCTTTTGGCATCTTATACTTGGTATACTTGCACCTTTTTCTGGGTATTCTTTTGTCTGGAGGCATACGAGAGATCGAAAGCCCATTCTTTTGGACTACTCTCGGTAAAATCGAAGACTTTGGGGGCTCCAGACTCTCCTGACATTAGAGGTGGAAGCTTTCAAAGACTAAGCAGGGGATTGTTTCCAAATCAACTTCTCTAAAGTCTTCCGTTTTTCAGGAAAGTGCTTTTCCCAGGTGTCTAGAGTCGGAAGTCTCTTGAGTCTACTTGTTTCAAAACTCAGAAGAGACAAAAGTTTCAAAAGAACGCACCCTTACCCTAAAAGAACAACGAACGCTAGAAAGCATATATAATTGCAATGAACATCACTCAACAGGGAAGGAATTATACTATAAGCTTAAGGTATACTTTGGATCACAATGGAAAATAAATGGCATTTTGTCAAGCATTCGACCTTTACTTGTCAAGCGCAATGTTTGAACGTTTGGCACCATCAAACATTGCTTAGGGTTTTAGTTGCATTTCTGGTTTATTCAAAAAGAGCTTCTTGATCTTCACAAAAACAGTCTGTCTAGTTTCTTATAAGAAGTTTCTTATACTACGCATGAGTGAAGTAATCTTGAGGCAGACAACAGAAGTTTGAGAAAATTCCTCTTACTTTCTTTCCAATAATGTCAACCATTTTATCCAATCCAGAAATCTCTCTCAAAGCAATTCTGTTATCAACTAAAATAAAATAAGAATAAGTGGCTTTCATAAGCTGATTTGCATAATGACGACTCATCAGCCCAGAATAAGACGCTCCGCTGAACGTCTTGAAAATCATTGCGCTCTAGACGTAATAAGAAAATCAAGACGGGATGCGATGGTAGAGTGTAATCATGCCAATCCGCTATATGATGCATCGTATCCTTGTATTTCTATTGTGTCACAAAAGAAAGGCGAACGAAGCGAATCTGTGAAGGAACTGCCGTAGCGTCTTCAGTGTACCTAAAATGATCGCGATGAAAACCATTGCGCTGCGATTTTCCTAATTATATTAATTTCGGAAGACTAGCTTTTTACCTTACAGCTTGCTAAGCAGGAAGCCAGGAAGCCAGTTGCATCAGCAAATAGCATTGGCAAAAAGTCTTTGCAAAACAAGATTCTTCCTTCCAGGAATTCATCTCCTGCACAGAAACCATGTGATCTCTCTCACTCTCTCATTTCCTGTAGAACTCTCGCTTGAGTCCAGGGATGTTTTTAGATGCTGTGAGGAACTAACCTCCCCGGATTCTGCGAAGTTCAGCAATTCATTTCAAGTGCTATTCAAATTGGAATCCCTGTGCTGTAAATGAAACAGCTCACATGGTTCCTTTGAAGGAGAAGAATTTTTGGAAGGAAGAGTCCTGTCTTGCAAAGACAAATCTGGTACTACTGGCTCCCTTCAAAGCAGGCTGCAAGGTAAGATATCATTAACTAATCCTCTAAATGAAGAGTCCTGGCTAGCAGAAATGATGCTAAAAAATAAAGCTATTAACAAACCGTCCAAAGTGCATCTAACAAGCGCAGTCAAGGCAAGCTCTTGGATGACTGGATATTCTGAATCAGTTAACTTCAGCAATGGCTCCAGCCCTGAAACAGAAAGAATCGAAATCTATGTTTACTGCATTAATTTGATTAAATGGCTGGGACGTTGATCAAGTTTTTACATTTAAAGAAGGGGCGTGTATTCGAAGGGAGTGTTTGAAAGAAGGAAGCATTTAGAGTAGAAACCGAGGAAGGGGCATCGCGCATTATTAAGAACTTACAGCCTGAAATTATATATCTTCTACCAGATAAATAAGAACCACTTTAGCCTGATATCTATAAGATTTTAAGAGGATTAGGATCACTTGTGCTTGGGTCAAGCTCTAGAAAAAACTATTAAAATGACCATACCGTTGAGTTCATGAAAAGCTGCTCGGCTTTGATAATCCTGCAGAAGCAGTGTGATCGCTTGGACCGAATTTTTCTAAAAAATAAATAGAATACTTGGACTCATTTATCAATCGATTAGAAATCTAACACTACTACGATTGAGCAATCGAAAATGAATTTTAAACACGCTTTTACTTCTATACTGCATTCTACAGAAGAGGTCTGGGTCGGCGCGATAATTTTCTGGAAAGTGGTAGATATGTAGAGTAAGGGAATCCTCTCTGCATGCAACGACTTTGATTACATTCGCTTTATGAGAGCTAGTGCAGCATATTTTACTTTTAATTCACGAATAATAGATGAGAAAGGGGAGAAATGGAATCTGTGATAGTAAATGTTAAAATTATCTGCAGAAACTCAGAAAGCAAGATGCAAGTAACTCACAAAAAGGAAAATACTTGATGAAATGCCTCCTAGAGCAGATGAACTGGGACTTGAATTCTTTCTTTTTCTTAACTCCCACTAAACGAGAGTTTGAAGCAAAATTTGCTTCGCTTTCTCTCCTGAAACGACTGCAGTTCTTGCAGAGGATTCCCTTACTCAACATGTCTCCTAATGTCCAGAAAAATGCTGTGCCGGCCCAGAACAAATAAATCATTAGGGCCAATATTATGTGAGGAGGGATACTCCGTAACAGTCATTAAGAATATAGAGAAACAGCAAAACCCACCTGAACATCACAGTCATTTGATGTTAGAAGATTAATCAAAGGTTCGAGACCACCTTGTTCAAATATATCAACTTTGCTTGTGTATTCCTCTATAAGAAATAGGAACTTTAGGCTATTGCACAAATGAAAAAACTATTTCAAAGTAGCAAAGCTCTGGTTAAACGGTCAAACATTGTTTGTCAAAATACCAAACATACCGAACTTTGAGTAATGTGCACCGACTAGTTGCCTTCAAAAATGAACTAATTGCTTTTGTCGACAGATCAGTTGCAATAAATTAGTCCCAGAAAGTCAATGATTAGCAGTCGGCAACCAGTTTAACTGTCTGTAATGTCGACATGGGCCTGGTTTAAGAAAAAGTAGGTAATGTAGCTACAACGGAACCAAAGCCAGGCTTAGCTATGTCGACATTGCATTGCGCATAGTCAGAGCAAGTTATTGACTGATAATCGGCGATTTTTCGGAACTTATTTATCGCATCTGATCTGTGGACCTAAGTGTTCTGGTAACTAGTTTGCAGCTAGTTCCTTTTTGACAGCAGCTTTTTGATGCACAATTCCAGAAAGTTGATCACATTCTACTTCTGCGAGTTGCGACTAGTTGATAACTGATGAATCACAGTTGAAACAAGTGGTTTTACGATTGCGAACAACTGTATCTTTACCTTCTGGCTAGTTCTTGACATGTCAACATGAGTTAGCAGTTACAACTAGTCATAGTTCTATCGTATCGTAGAATAACACAAGCGTGGCTTTAAAAGTAAGTGGGTATTAGGGTGCTATGACGGAACTAAGAGGTAATCTTTTTAAACTGATAGTCATAACAATATGCTAGTATTAAGTTATTGTATTGATTATGATGTATGTCGCATGATGCATTCCCACTTACCTGCTAAAGATGCTAAGGCAAGACTCCCGAACTCATGGCACAAAACATCCTCTGTAAATTAAATTAAAAACAAGTAATCAAGTAATAAACTATTTTAACATTGTAAGAAAACATGCATACACTACGGCATGTGGTTTGGCAAATAATTTGTTCTGGTATTGGACTTTGGTGTTTCCAGTGTGTTTCTATTGGATATAACAAGCACATAGGTATGCGATCAATGTGTACTATAGAATACAGAGTACAGCTGACGTGGACTTGCAGCAACGTAAGCGGATCCATTTCGGTCTGTTCCCAAACTGGACAGATAGGCCTTCCGTGAACATGAGAAAAAACACACCTATCCGATCCAGTTTGGGCTCTCCGGTTCTCAAATGGATAGAAAAGCGACCCCGTGTACATTCGAACAAATTAATGGATCGGTGGATCGGAACCAAATAAGAAACAACCAAGCGGGTCCTGCTCTCGTGTGGGTCCCATTCTTGTCAGGCTTTATATTCTAGGACTGGAAGTGACCATTTTCCAATATTTCAGATACGGCTATCAAGAGCAAGCAAATATGGCAGAAACTAGGCTTTGACTTAATTGTGTCGTTTCATTACTAAAGAGTTTAAATAATTCAAAAAACAACAAACTAAATCCAAACCTTCAGGTCCAAGGAGAGCGATGATCGATGGTAAACACTCTGATTTTCTTAAAACTTTCCTTACAGTAGCTAGAACAAAGAAAAAAAGGTAGCTAAATGGAATGCAAACAAAACAGAAATACAAGCAAAAAGTACAACGGCATCAACAGAACAATACTTTTTATTTTTTTTCTGAAGGTGAAGGTGAAGGTGAAATGGTGCTTTAGCGCCAGTTGCTAGGATCTTGAGACCTCAACCCTGGCTGTGACGCTACCGTGGCTGAGCTCGAACCCTGACCACACTGAGCTCCTGACACCATGAGTCAGCTGGATTACACAACGACGCCACAGCACCTTCAACACAACACAACATTAATTTGTGGCGGTTTGGAGCATACAGTAGGCTGACTCAACAGTAGTTTTCTCAGCGTCATAGCATCGGCAATCAACTTGGCTATGGGGCGGATATCTACTAAAACTTCATAGCCCACAAGGGGCAGTAGACATCCTAACCATGCTCTTTTCCTCGTTTCTTTCAATCTTTTGTTTCATCTTAAATGTTTCCCCATACAATGCTGCACTCTTAATGAAGCTTTTTACAAGCTCTTTACAAGCTCTTAACAAGCTGATGTCTGACGATTTCCATATTGGTGTTATGTTAATCGTGTTGCTGCGTTTCTTGCCATTGGGTTCCTTCTCATTATATCATCAGTGGTGATATCTGTATCTGTTGCTACGAAACCAAGCAAAGCAAAGATACCTAACAAAAAACATAGATCATTCAGCTCCCAAATACTTACGATCAGTGGCAAGAACACCAACAGCCATCGTGGCATTTCTTTTCACAACCTTATCTTCATGAACCATAAGTTTCAAAAGGTGATCAAGAGCACCAAGGTTTAGAAGCTGCTGCTTGTTTTCATCACCTTTCAAATGAAATGTGAATGAAATAAAACTAAGGGGGAATAAGCAACAATGCAAAGGGAGACTGTAAAGGCAGGTTTATGTTTACCTACAATACGAGAGAATTATCGCCAAGAGCTAGTGGTAATCGCTAACTTATTTCGGCATGACATGTCAACAACTAGTCAGAACTTACAGTTCTCATTTGGCTCAGATCAAGAGCTTATATACAGTTGATCACTGCCGCAGGAGAACTCATGTTGGCATCTGACAGGAATCAGTTGTTAACTAATAGCAGAAGTAGAACATGTTGAACTTTTTAGAGCTATGGGTCGACTAGTTGTGGTTAAATAAGAATGAGTTACAAACTAGTTTCCAGACCCCTTATGTCAACAGGTCAGTTTCAAAGATAAACACACAAACGCATGCACAGACACTCTCAAATACTAATGTACTAAAACATACTATAATATGACAAGACCCAAAACACCACAACCAAGAGAAGCAATACCCTTTTGAGTGGCACCTCACCCAAAATATATTACATTAAGTACCTCTATCCGGAGCAGCAGTAAAGAATGAGGGCTGATTACCATGAAACTTGGTACAATCTTTAAAGGAAGCATTTTGTACTGTAATGACTAATGACAATATATATAACGCATTCATTACTTACATTTTTCTGCAAATTTATAAAGTGCTTCACATGCACTTTGAAGGACAGTTTCCTCAGGGGATTCCAACATCAGAACAACTGTTTGCGCTTTCTTTGATACCAAAGACAAAGGGTCAAACTACAAAATAAAGCAAAATCAAGTCATATACATTGTCTTCACTTATGAAGCATATTTTGCTTCTTAGGGAGGCCATTTTCAGGCATTCTAGGTAAGGTAATATTCATCGTTTCAAGTATATGTCTAGACAAAACAAATGGGGATTCCCCTTTGTATGCTCCACATGCAGGGTACGCACTTTCCTTTTCACAACAGCATTATCCTACCTTAAATCAACACCCCCTATTTTTGTTCTGCAAGTACTAAAAGAACAGATAAACAATGCTGGACTGGGCATTCAAATATTTGAGTACTGATTAATGCACTAGGTATGCAATGTACAAGTACTTGGTTATTGTAAGTCTATTGACAGTTGATGGGCCCTACGGGAAGCTATTGACAAAATTTTTACTTGGATATGTTCTTGATAAGGACTCTAAACCCTTCAAGGTGGCACATACTAAGTTTCCAAAATATTCATAGTTTCCCCCAGGGTTGAACCACCATGGTCCAGACAGTAAAGAGACATTGCAGACCTTGATGTGATGAAATCAAACAGGGCCCTCTGGTTGTTTAGAGGGTAGAGAGAATTTCCATTCTTATTAACTCTTTTTGGGTCTGGTACCTGGACCTTTT
>JACTAT010000318.1:22530-86500 GCA_014526335.1 Chrysaora quinquecirrha
ATGGAATTGATGATTTGACCAAGGGTCAAGTACAGGGTAGGTTCTTTGCTTTTTATCCGAAAAGAGACGTTGATTTGCACAAATGGTTATTGAACTGGCTAAAGAAGGGTGCTGTGCCTATAGCGACATTAAATCCACAAAAGGAGCAGCCCCCTCAAGGCTACCGAATTGCAGATGCTTGGCACCATCAGATGATATCTGGGGTGAGTCAAAAGGGGGTGCATTTGTGTAACCCCATTAAAATTATGTCCTTTGATCAAATTGGGAAGGTTTTATGTAGTGAATCTATTTTAAAGATCAGATTGGAGGATGTTTTAATGAGATACGAACCCGGAATGGATTTATCAGATATTTTAGATCCAAGAGATAAAAGGTGGGAGGCAATGAACGTTATTGACCAAATCATCAAACTTCACGAAAAGACCAGTAAACAAATGTCGATTGAAAATGGAGGAGAGTCATTGCTCGAACTGTTTGCGACAGAATATGTCTCGATACCAGCAGCGTACGAATCAGGGATGACTCTTTTCATGCAGAAAGATTCTAAATATTTTAAAGAACTTATGAATTGTGAAGATTTGCCTTTAGTAACTTGCTCCCCCTGCCTTTAATAAATGTATCGATTAAGATTAATCTTTTATAATTAAAACTAGACTTGCATTTCAAATTTCTCTAAGTTTCATCTCAGCTGAAACTCAGTTACAACCCCCGGGAGGAGCCATTTATATGTTTGGTAAATGGTACTGGGGACGTGCAGCCCGAAACTTATCGTTTTTCAGAATTTCAGTGCCCGAGTTTCGCGAATAATTTCACAATTATGTCCCACTGGCTTTTTTGTGGAAGACGTACGTCTTAATGCTTTTTACCGTTCAGCTTTCTAAAACGAAGAACGAAACGATTTCTAGGTTCTATGCAAAACACGTCGTAGATTTTAATAGAGATTCCATGCAAAAAAACGTCAGAGATTCTATGCAAAAAGTATCAAGACGGATTTTTCACCGCACACTTGAGGAAACAGCTCAGCCTTTTTTCACGAGTGGCACTCAGCTCAGCTGATAGCTCTAGTGTGCCCCGGGCTTTACATTAAAGAATGAGCTACTTAAGAGAGTTTATCCTTCAACACACGAAGTATGAATTTAGTTATATAGTCGTTATAACTGGTTATAAGACACAAGATTGGGATATCAAACACATTTTCCCTTTATTTTTCAGTTCGTTTCGTACATTTATACTAAACTGTCGGGTGGCCAAAATAAAGGGGGCCATATAGAGAGGGGGCTTTTCCAATGGGCATGCCCCCATTTTCCAAATTTTCACTTGAAAGAGGGGGTTTTATAAGAAGGGGCTTAAAAGAGCTTTTGCAGTTTATGTGATGTTCGTTAATAAGGATTTTGTCAGTCGTATGATCTTATGTATGTACTTTTAGGTGCCTAATTCCTGGGGGGTTGGAATAGGCGGGGAGAGGAGTGGAGCTGCAACCAGTATCAAATTGGCTAGGGGGTCGGAATAAAGGGGGGATTTGAATATGTTTGACAAACTTTGTCAGAAAACCGTTGAAATTCAGTGCGACTTATAGGCTAAGGCAATCCATAATTCTAACTTACAAATAGAGTGTAAAAATGAAATTTCATACAAAGAAAGTCAAATAAGAGGCGGTTCCTATTACGAACGAGGGGTATGAAATTTTCAGATAGATTAATTAACGAGGGTACGGCAATTAGGCACCAAGTAGGAACCTTAAATTACTTTATAAAAACGCTGTAATAAATTATTCAAGCTTATTGGTTAACAATTAATCTTATAGTTTTCAGTATCCCGTGTTGGTATAAATCTTTTGACGCAGTTTTAATCTTTAAATGGAGTTTCTACTTAGATTTTGACATATTCCGCACGTGGTAAATCGCTCTTCTTGCAGACAGCTTGTTTCTTCAACGATGAAGCTATGAGAAACCACACAATAGTAGATTTAGTTGTATCATAAATTGACACATATAAAGTTTATATTAAAGTTTGCTGTAGTTTTTTAGCAATCACAATCAGCGTCTCTCTTCCTTGGCTATGCTTGGCTGACGAGCTTTGGAGAAAAAGCAATCAAAGTTTAAAAAGATGTAAGTAAAGATGTTGTTTTTTTTACTTTTTGGGAAGCTTGGGAAGCAAAGATTAAGATACATTTTTCAAACCAATACTGTACGGCGAGCAAGAATATTATGTACTCTTAGATGCCTAATTGTTGGGGGGGGGGTCGGAATAGGCAAGGGTTTGGAACTACCTTCAGGATCTAATTGGCGGGGGGGTTGGAATAAACGGGGGTCCGGACTTTGTTTGACAAGCTTTGTCTGGAAACTACTGAAACGCAAAGCGAGGGGTCCTAAACAGTATTCAAACAATTTCTTTTGAGTTGTTTTCACGAGAGCGCTGATAAATTTTTTCTATTTATTTATCTTACCAGACAAGCCCAAAGAAGAAGGGAAGAGTGTTTTCGGGAATTTATTGGCTAATTGGAATTTAATGCCATATGCCATAGATGAAATGGTAAGTTGAAAACAATAAATTTCGTTTCTGACTTAAATACACTGCTTTTATAGGAACAACCTTATAAGAAACACCAGGCTGAAATTTGGGTCAAAATTTTTTGGTACCTCCAAAACTTTTTGAGATACACAAAAGCAAAGTTTGCCAGCGTAAAGCCCTTGTCCGGAAACACCTTTTACACATGTTTTTGAGAAGGGTAGGGGGTGACAAGCAGGGAGATTAAGTACTAAATCTCCCTGGTGACAAGTTAGTGAAAAATCGCTTCAAAAATAAGAAACAGGCAGGCTGAATTCGAAGCCAAGTTTTCTTATAAAAGAAACGTGCATTCTGATTTTCAATGAATCATTAAAACGAAAGGAGAGAAAGTAAAAGGGGAGAAAAAATTATTAGGGAGCCTCAAGCAAGAAGCGTGAAATCACAGAAATATCGCGAAATCCAAGTGACGTCACAGGATCCTTTTCGCCATGGCAACAACAGTTGCGATCACAGAATCAAAAGAGCAAGCGGCCTAAGTTGAAAAACTCAGCTTCTCGACTCCTAAAACAATAATTTGAGAGGTTGAACGTCTTCATTCTAATATGGGTAAAAAGAAAGGAAAAGAGCCAGAACCCCCACCGAAAGACGAGGTAAATATTGAGCAAATATTCACCCACACAAGCGCAGTTTGAAGTGGTAATAGAATTTAGGCCCATGCGTCGGCTAACCTAATTTCAATTTGTGATTTGCTTAGCACGCAAACAACACAATTCTAGGCTCCCTACTCGACTGGATAGCTCTGTAGCAAAAATCTGGATAATTTTTCGCACATTAAAAAAGCCCTTTACAAGACAAGTTTTCGTTCTTTTTGATACTATGACGATTAATTTCTTCCGAAAAAACTCTGATGAGATTATGATGTCAGATCAGACGAAAGATAGGATTGGTTCAGTGTCAAGTGCCAGTCCCTAAGTTGACAGTTGTTGTCTTAAAAGAAATAATGGAGAAGATAGTGTGAGGTAAAATTATCACAACAGCTAGAGAAAAATGAGCTGCTCAAAAACCTCTTTGACTATGGTAAAACACATTAATTTAATTTTTTGGCAACTATAAATTTATATTAGATGACAGAGGGGCAAAGCAAAGCAGGGCAGCAGGGGTAGAAGCGCAAGTAAAATAAGTAAAGTAAAATAATTTGGAAGTTTTTACCAGGGCATTCACTGCCCCAAGTCCTCTGATACCCCTGATCATATCATTCCATGTAGCCTATGCTGGAAATCTCCGGCGTGGAGTCTGAAATTTTATTGCCACACTGGCATGGATCTTAAAAAAAAACAATAGCCTAGACAATTATTTCAATTATAAAACAATAGATCTATTGTTTCTTTGGCGTGAAGTCCGATTTGGTTGGCGTATTCTCCAGCGTGGCGGTAACATGGAATGCACCCTGGGATCATAGCAGATATGCTGGAGATGAAGTGCACCCTGACTTGAGCATGCTGCAAGATATTATGCTGTGGCGTTATTAGGCAGCTGGAGTCCAAACCCTGGAAAGTATAGCCCAATGGCATAGAAGGTCTAGATACCATACTCAAAGAGTCTGACAAGTGGCAAACTTTCCCCCCCCCCAAACAGCCAAAGGGCCCTGTTTGCTTTCATAACCCCTTTGTCTGCAGTGTCTCTTTACTGCCCTGACTTTGGCAGCTCAACCCTGGGGGAAACTGTAAGGTTCCCTATTGAAAACATATCTTGAGTCAAAATCTGGTCAAATCCCCACCAAATGGCTTAACTGCCTATTTAATCACCCTGGATAACGTATGTGCAGTACAGCGGTGGTTGTGCAGTACAGCGGTGGTTGTGCAGTACAGCGGAGGGATAACATCAGTACAGCGGAGGGATACCATCAGTACGGCGGAGGGATACCATGAGTACAGCGGTGGATGTTCAGTACAGCGGTGGGATACCATGAGTACAGCGGTGGATGTTCAGTACAGCGGTGGGATAACATGAGTTGCGTGGAGGGATACCATCAGTACAGCGGAGGGATACCATGAGTACGGCGGTGGATGTTCAGTACAGCGGAGGGATACCATGAGTTGAGTGGAGGGATACCATGAGTACAGCGGAGGGATACCATCAGTACAGCGGTGGTTGTTCAGTACAGTGGAGGGATGACTTGAGTACAGCGGTGGATATTCAGTACAGCGGAGGGATACCATGAGTTGTGTGGAGGGATACCATCAGTACAGCGGAGGGATACCATGAGTACGGCGGTGGATGTTCAGTACAGCGGTGGGATCACATGAGTACAGCGGAGGGATATCATGAGTACAGCGGTGGATGTTCAGTACAGTGGAGGGATATCATGAGTACAGCGGTGGATGTTCAGTACGGCGGTGGGATACCATGAGTACAGCGGTGGGCGTGCAACCTGTTTGAGAAATTGCAACGGTGTTGCACGAATATGGCAGTATCTGTGCGCAGAAACAGACGCGTTTCGCTCTTCCCATTCCATAGGTTTAGACAACCAGTACATTACGGGACAGCATAAAGTCACACAATTAAAGCTCAAGCCTGCTATGGGCTGCGATTTTTGGAATAGACTGGCTGGCTACTAAGTGCCTGTATTTCTCCAACATTTTCTGCTTTACTACGGAGAGTTAGTTTCACAAAAAAATTGTACAGTTTTTTTTGACAAAGTGCTGAATTCATGACTCAATCAACATTAATCGTTGTTTTAAATACTTGCAAATACAAATACTGTGAGAAATCACAAAAAACAAATTGTCTTGCAATCTGTCCTGTGATTTTCCGCTCGCAAATATTTACTAGCCACTGGAAATATCGCATGCAAAATTCATCTCACGAAATCAGAATCAAGCAGAATCATTTCCTTGTAGAACACCGACGCATAATTGCATTTTTCGAAATATCAAACAAATCATAATATGTAGTTACGTACCTTGATATAAAATTGCTAAAACTATCTAGGAACTTGACAGGCTGACTTTGAATAACTGGTGGTTTCTAGCCTGCGCGCCGACTGAAAAACTTGAAAAAGTGTTTCTATCTGCGCGCAGGCCAGTGGTTTCTTACTGTACAGCTAATTTTATATCGATATTGAGTAGTAATAGAATTTTACAAAGCCCTATCATTGAGCTAACGAGCAAAGCACCACCTCAGCTGAATACAAACAAGCAACATTAATAGAAAATTACAACAATAGAAAAGAAATCAAACTTTTTCTCTTCAGCACGTTACATGGATTAGAAAATTTATTACATAACCGATTACCCGGCCAGAAACTTCTCAAACTTGTAATTCTTTTCCTAAGGCTTTTGTAATATCTCTGCACATGTTTATGTACAATCACGTGTTGAATTTACTGGTACCTATCTAAAAAAAATGTGACACAATACCCTACAAACTTATCCTACAAATAAAAGTGATACGTCTACTAAAATAAATACTTAGCTCATTTCCTACTGATTACTTGCGTTGCAACTGAACAGCTTCTCTGGTAAAATCTTGGATTCGTCGCAACGATGATAGGCTCTCACTGGTTGTGCCTTTCGTGGCGGCGCACCAAACTCGGATAGGGTGCCTGCTTTTCTCTTCCCTTTTGTTCTTGCTCTGTCTTCAGTGTCGAAGAAGTCATCTCTGCGAGAGGAAAAACAGATTTTAATCCTGCAAAAAGCGTCGTTACGGGTCTAACAATACCGATTGATAAATAAGGGACAGATTTGAAGGAACAAACTGTTGCATCTCTTTTCTTACCGTATCATGATCGATGTAATCTTCTGCGGTCTTTCATTACTCTTGTTGCAAGATGCACGGTCGATTTCTTTAGCCGTATTTTCAACATCGTGTACTTTATAAACAGTGCCTTTAGTGGTTTTGCAGTCAAAACTCTGAAAGTATGAAAGATTTGTTAATAGAGTGTTTAGCCTCGCTTTAAGCACGGCTGCATCGATATCAGTGTTTTAATGATAAAATCATTTGACAAATACAGACAGTGGAATAGCTATTGCTTACTTATTTGGGTTAAGCCGTATATCAACCATTGCGCAAGCTGTTCCCATGCACCTTGGTACGTCTTCAGCTCTAAGATAGCCGGTACCACTCGTATCAAGTTCGATCAGGGAGCTGAAGAAATTCTCTGACATTAAGGTTGAGACGGATCTTGTGTTGTATGATTTCAGGGTCAATCCATACAGCTGGTTCTTTGAATCAATGCTTGCCAGGAAACCTTCGTATAACTTTCTTGGAAATCCTATTGAAAATATGCGTAGAAAAATATAGTTCTCAAATGTTAGCATTGCCGCAACACAATAGTATGTTTGATTTACTGCGAGTAATATCACTGACAGATATGTTACAGAACACATGAACAAGAATAATAACATGAAAGAGCATCATGGGGTAACACCGGTCTATAACACCAAAATTTCTAATCTATCAGAATAATCTACTCCTCTTCAAAATACAGGTCGACATATAAACTGATCACTGCACTTTTTATGGGGTATCTCTCTAATTTCATGGAGTTAAGAATTCATAAACGTAGAAGGCCATCAGTCTGCAATAAGAGTGACTGATTACTCGTTAATAATTTCAAAAAAACCCCTAATAAAGAAAAGTCTCTGATCAAGACAATAGAGAAACATGTCAAAAACGCACTGTATGTTTGAAAGTCTTACCTTTAACATAACATGAGTACGGTGGAAACGTACCGAAGTCCACATCGTTAAGCAGGTAATTTCTTAGCTCATTTCTTTGCTTGACTCTCTGGACAGCCGCTATGCCTGGCTCATCTTCAGCAGCCCACCACTCTCGCATGAGTTTGCAAAATTTTGCCTCCTCGTAGAACCCTGCCTTCTCCATTGCATTCTCTACATCAAAAGAGAATGTTGTCAAAGCGAAGGAGATGTCCTGCTTGTCCGGTAAATCCAAGACCATAGATGGCTTCAGCTTCGTGGAAGGATCGTGTGCAGCAGAGACCCATGCTTCTTTTCTCAAATACTTTGTTCCCTTATAACAAACAACTCGTCTCATATTTGTCATAAGGTGGGTAGCATCCCAAACTTTGTGCTCCAATCGTTGTCTCCCTTGATTAAATTCTGGAATGCAATACCATACTTCTGGGAAACCGTCTATACCATGATTGATAGGGCTGTTCTCTTTCCACTGCCTTAGCTCTTCTTGCCATATTATATTTGAATAACTCACATTAAGAGCCGATTTATAATACGTCGCTGATTCTACAACTTTTCGGGACATCTGTGCCAAAGAATTAGGCTGGCATATTTTTTCTTTTCTTATCTTTCTTCTTTGAATTCTCTTTTGTCTGGCTCATTTTGTTTTCTCTTTCCTTCTACATTTGACGCCGACACATCGTCCGACCTTCTATGTGCTTTGTCGTGTTCCGCAATAGCAGCATGAAGCTCTTTAAATGGATTTTGGGAAATGGTAACCCTTTCAAGATGATTTTTCCAGTCTTAATGTACGTAATCCTATTGCCCTCGGTTTCATCCTGAGAAATAGCATTTCTTGCTTTGGATACAATATTGCGAATAATTTCCTGTTTTGACAACTTTCTTGCTTTTCGAAGACTTCATGTTGAAGCTGAATGAGAGTTAATGGTTTTCCTTCTGCGTCTTCGGTTATTAGAGAGAAGCATTCACCATCAAAAGATGTTGCTAAAATATCGATTTTTTTCTCATGACATGCATTCATCACGGTATCATATAGGTTTCTCTTTTCTGACTGGCTAAAAACTTTCCCCTTGAGACCATAAAAGATTGGAAAACATGCAGGTTTTTCTGCGTCGTACTGTCTTGTTGCTGGAGAAAGAAGACAAACGAAAAGCTCTTTTGCTTTGATACGGCTGATTTCATAGCCAGCATGGATGACAGCATTGAAAAAATCTCCTAACTTCACCATTCTCTCCCCGTTAACTGGAAATAAATTATCATTTGGCAGCTGTGGTACATTGAACGGACTGGAATATGGAAATGTTAGCCATTTATCAGCTTCTTTCTCGTTATCTTTCACAGAGGGAACCTCAATGAGAATGTCAACACATTTGTTTAAAAATTCGTCAATTTTTGCTGGCAATATATCTTTTGCAAAAAGAGTTCTTTGCTTAGGAAGTTTTCCAGACTTCATCATATGTAGCAGATTTTTTATTTCCAATTTTGCTGAAAGCCACAAGTCACTATCAAATGTGACCCTACTGATCACTGTGCTTGCAGGTGAGTAGCAGGTGAATAATAATTCTTTGACACTAGGCTCCGCTTCCATTTCAGCTATTAGCTGTAATGCATAATACTTTGGAATGTTGTAGTAGACTGGCATTTTGTACGTGTTTGCTGGCTCTGGGTAAGGGCATTTTATCTCGACTTTCGCTACTACATCACCGACAAGACCACTGGAGAAATCAACTGCACATATCAAACCATCGGCTGAGACTTCTACCAACGTTTCATGGGTATATTCGCAAGATATAAATGAAGCACCAACTTCGACAAAAGTCATGCCAGGGTAATATAGTGGAATGACAAAACTGACCAACGTAGACACTGCATGCTTTTCATTTGCTAATCCCCATTCCAGATACTTGTTTGGTGCAACGGACTGTACTGCATTGGCAGCTACGGCCACTGAATTTCCCATCTTTTCAAGATCTGTACTGTCGTTGTTTTCTAATTTCTCTTTCAGAAAATTAATCTGCTCCTTGAATTTAGCCAGTCCCAGCCCACGATACAGAGTGCTACCAGTGAACACAGCCTGTTTCCTTAATTGAAACCAAAAATCTGTTCCTTGCTTTACATACAACGGGTGGACGGGGTTTAAAACCTCGTTGTTGTCTTTTAGACCAAATACATAGTTGTTAACGCAAATGATGTTATCATCAATCAAAGAGCTTGGCGTTCCTGAAAAGGAATAACATGGAGATTACATAATGTTCTTGTGGCGATAGTTGTCTGAAAAAGCGATTTGCACTATATATATGTTACTACACAGCTAGCAGGTAATGGGCTTGGAAGGGTAGTTCTCGTTCCAAACATGTTTGAAAAATAATAATTCTATGGTTACCCGTTTCAAAATTACAAATATCTAATGCAACATCGATTTCTTGGTGCATTAATATATCAAAATAGCACTATAGTGATCACGATCAAAGTCGAAGCAAAGCGCATGTGAAATATCGCATATACTTAAGAGAAAAGGAAATGATAAAGCTACAGCATTATATTTTTTGTGTCCGACCATAACTTCTAAAAAAGCACCTTATCCATAGATTACTCACCAAGGTTATACATTGTTCTTGCAATTAAGCAGGTGTCTTTATTTTGGTTCAAGGCTTTTTCGATGAATTCATTTATCAGTGAAAGTTCACATTTAGCTCTAGAAATTGCGTTCACAAGCTTACTGGCTCTCCATTTGGAATCTCCACCAGCGGCATTTATCATACTATTGATATTAAATTCCTTACTCAATTTGGCTTGTCGTGCATCTTTTATGCGCTGCGTCAGAATCTGCGCAACGTTTTGCATTTTTTTAATGAGAGAGCTCTTGACGGAATTGTCTACATTATGTACTTCGTCTTTGCTATCTAGCATCAAGGCTGCAAACTGCAGATCTTTAACAATGTCCAGCTCTTTGTGTAGTCTTTCTTTTCTTTCTATAAAAGTCGGCTTCTGCTCCATGCCTGACATGTCGATATCACCATATTCCTTTGTTAACCCACTTCTCAGTAGTTTCCCATCGAAAGACAGTACAAATTGCTTCCCAACTTCATCTTTATCTTGAGATGCAACAGCGTCAAGCATTCCCGTTATCATGCCTGCTTGAAGATACCGCGGAACACTGTTATGCTTCGCCAAACCTTTAAAGCAAAATAAAAGAATTGACTTACAATGTCAGTTTATTATACACTAGTCAGATATAATTGCGTTTTTAGCCTGCACATTAGACCAACTCTGTGACGCATCTTTCAAACACTCTCAGTCACGTTTTTCTTATAGTTGTAAATCGTTGATACTTCACAGTCACGGAATTAGTTGAACACGTCTTTCATAATAATACCTTAATTTTTGGTGAGCCTATTCTTAAAAATTGTCCATCTCGAACTTAACAATTATGTAAAGGACTTTGATGAATAACAAATCATACTTCTGGTGAAACTTGAGCCCATCTATTGTTCTTAATTTATTCTCAAATTTTAGAAGTTATGCGCCTCTATATTCTTATACAATGCATTCTTTAAAAAGGTGTGTATGTTGTTTGACACTGTACTGCTCCAAAATTTTAAAGCACGAAAAGCAACAATAGCTAACGAATATCGAACAAGAGGTATATTTAATTACCTGATCGCAGTATTGAGTCAGATGGTACAGCAAAGTTGATTGAACTCCCTTCTGGATCGTAATGTCCTCTTCTTGAATCTTCCTTCAAAAGACTACCACTAAACTTCAAACCCCTGTTAAATCTTAACCATTTTCCATGAAAAAGTAGATACCCAAACACCCAGAACAGCATGGTCTCTTTTCGGTATCGCATCCCACTGACATTCTGCAAGCCATAAAACCTCACCACGTCGAGAAAAAGTAGGAAAGAAATATTTGAAAGAGGGAATTTTTCATTTGCAACCAGATGCAAGAAAAGTTTTATGTCGTTTATGACTCCTGACTGTTTCAATGCAGGTATAGCCCTCTCTAACAATTCAGACAGTGACTCTTCCTCGTCTGCTTCAGCATCATTAGAACGAAACGAATCTTCTAACACCGATCCATCTAGGTCACCTATGACATCTTCAATCGCAATTGCACTTTCTTGTTCAGCATCGTCGTTTTCTGGAGTGCTTGAAAGATCAAGTTCGTCTATTCCTGACAGGTTGAATGGGAAAAGTGTGCGTCTCACCCCAACCCTAGAAGATTCAGACAACTCTTGCAAAGACGTATCCGCGAACGTATCTCCTGGATTCCTAATATTCCTGTCATTGTAGCTTTCTAAGAATTCCTGATAACGACTCGCAGGGCTGCTTGTTTTCTTGGACGGTGCTCTCTCTAAGCTGTCTCGAAATGCTTTGAATCTTGGATCCATGAAAAAATCATATGGAGTGATCAAAGTAACTCAGTCAGAGACACGAATCTATCCTTATCCTTTGAAGGTTGTCTATTTTGCCTTACATTTGAATTTTAATGAAGTTGCAGTTCCACATAAGGACACCACATCAAGCTCTTTCACTCCGTTCATACACAAATAGACAAAATATTTCTGTAGACAGAAATGGAAAAGAGGAAACAACTCTTAGCAATTATGTTTTGCTTTGTTCTCTAGTCGGACAAATTACAGCCCTTTTCGCTTGACAAACAAATCAATCTATTTCGTCATGACTATGATTTCGTAACATAACCTTCTATTTCATTAAAAGAAAGTAACCGTTTTGTTGTGAAAATCACAAAACAGCATACAGAAGAGTACAGTAAGGTGACACATGAAAATCGCTAAAACATGTTTGAGAACTGACATGTTTCTGCAAGCATAGGTAGCGCTTTTTTTAAAATCAAGTTTCAAATGGTTGCGTGCCTTTAAATTGTACGGAGTTTTCGTCTTGATTACTCATTCAAATGGTCATTGAAATCTCTGTTAGTTGTTTGGATACATAAGTGCTTTGTTTCGCACCCTCAGTGTAATATAACGGTGTAAAGAAAAAAGCAAATTTGCTAATTAATTACTAATGAGGTGTAAGTAATGAAATTAGCACAACAAAAGGAAGGAAAACCACTTTTAAATCGGAGAAAAACATCAAATCAATGAACAGAAAGTATTTCTCTATTTCTGAGGTAGTGAACTAAGGATGTTCATTTCTATAAGGTTGCTAGTTAATTATCCACGTAAGTGAAATGTATCCATACAAATAAATGCTAACTTCCCAAGTTATTGATTTTCAGGAAACAAATTTCTGAAAGCACAATCGAGTAAGAACAGGCTTTTCAAATCATCAAAGGGACAGGAATTTTCCCACTCTAAAAGGGGACTATAACTGCGATATTACGTACGTACAAATTCATTTTGAAGTGAGAGCGTTGAGCGAATAGGAATAGTCATGTCAAGGAACAGTAGATATCAGCAAAAATCAGTGTTTCGAAGTCCTCCGTCTGGATTTCAACATAGAAGCATGTTATATAGTAATAAAGACGCAGAATCATCATCGTGTAGAGAGCCATTGAACCTTCCAAGACCAGTTTTCCCGGATGTTCCAGATGCTCGATCAAGATACCGAGATGACGAGGAAGGTGGTGGTCCAAGGGTTCAAGAGACAGAAAGTGACAGCTATTTCGAATACAGTCAAAGCAGAGATGACGATGAAACCTTTTTTACAGGTGCAAGTTCGTACCAAGAATTAGGAACGCCTATTAGTGCTCCTTCGCAAATGTCAATGGCGGTATCAACTTTTGCCAGCTTCGCCTCTACTTCATCTCATGACAGAGAAACACAAGACGTAACAGAGGGAAGGGAGCAGAGTGGATTGAAGTGCCCTAAGGAAGGATGCAATAAAATATTTTCAAGGAAGGATGCGGTGAAAAGGCACTTTGATACCGTCCATAGAGGGATGAAAATTGCGTGCTCACAATGCAGCAAACTTTTCAGGGATAAAGCTGAGCTGAACAGGCATGCAAAGAAGATCCACGAAAGCCAGGAGCTTAGATGCGATGTTGCAGAGTGTGGGAAAGCATTTTCTTCGAAAGACAGCTTGGCCCACCACAAGAAAGCGAAACATTCGCAAGGATCCCTTTTCAGGTGTGATTTAGCACACTGTCAAGCTAAATTCACACACAAGCACTTGCTGGAGGGTCACATGGTGACGCATACAGGTGAAAAAGCTTTTGAGTGCCCAGTGTGTAATCGAAAATTTGCCTACAGGCACAATCTCACAAGACATCAACACAATTGCAAGGGCAGAGGAAAGACACAACGTGGTGCAGGGAAGTTTATGTGCAAAGTGGATGGCTGTGGGAAAGGATTCGCAGATAAGAGATGCCTATCGAGGCATTTTGCAGCATCACACAATAAAGTGAAGTACATGTGTGAATTTTGCAAGACACAATTTGCCTACATGTCAGCATTATCAAGGCACAAATGCGCAGCTAAAAAATTAAGTTACAGCAGAACGTCAGTAACTTAATAAGATGGGCATCTTGGGTAATTTGATAAATGTTTTCATCAATGACACTGACATGGAGAGAAAAGACACTGTTCGATTTCTTTTATATTTTGTAATGTTCTAGTTATATTTGCTAATTTGTATTCAGCTGAGATGATGTTTTGTTTGTTAGCTCAATGGTATTATACGATTCTATTACTTCTCAATATCCATAATTAGTTATAGTTTTAGCGATTTTTATCAAGGTACGTAACAAGTTTGCAAGCCAATTTGTTTTTTGTGATTTCTCACAGTATTTGTATTTGCAAGTATTTAAAACAACGATTAATGTTGATTGAGTCATGAATTCAGCACTTTGTCAAAAAAAACTGTACAATTTTTTTGTGAAACTAACTCTCCGTAGTAAAGCAGAAAATGTTGGAGAAATACAGGCACTTAGTAGCCAGCCAGTCTATTCCAAAAATCGCAGCCCATAGCAGGCTTGAGCTTTAATTGTGTGACTTTATGCTGTCCCGTAATGTACTGGTTGTCTAAACCTATGGAATGGGAAGAGCGAAACGCGTCTGTTTCTGCGCACAGATACTGCCATATTCGTGCAACACCGTTGCAATTTCTCAAACAGGTTGCACGCCCACCGCTGTACTCATGGTATCCCACCGCCGTACTGAACATCCACCGCTGTACTCATGATATCCCTCCACTGTACTGAACATCCACCGCTGTACTCATGATATCCCTCCGCTGTACTCATGTGATCCCACCGCTGTACTGAACATCCACCGCCGTACTCATGGTATCCCTCCGCTGTACTGATGGTATCCCTCCACACAACTCATGGTATCCCTCCGCTGTACTGAATATCCACCGCTGTACTCAAGTCATCCCTCCACTGTACTGAACAACCACCGCTGTACTGATGGTATCCCTCCGCTGTACTCATGGTATCCCTCCACTCAACTCATGGTATCCCTCCGCTGTACTGAACATCCACCGCCGTACTCATGGTATCCCTCCGCTGTACTGATGGTATCCCTCCACGCAACTCATGTTATCCCACCGCTGTACTGAACATCCACCGCTGTACTCATGGTATCCCACCGCTGTACTGAACATCCACCGCTGTACTCATGGTATCCCTCCGCCGTACTGATGGTATCCCTCCGCTGTACTGATGTTATCCCTCCGCTGTACTGCACAACCACCGCTGTACTGCACAACCACCGCTGTACTGCACATACGTTATCCAGGGTGTTAATTTGGTTGTGGTGTTTTGGGTCTTGTCATATTATAGTATGTTTTAGTACATTAGTATTTGAAAGTGTCTGTGCATGCGTTTGGGTGTTTATCTTTGAAACTGACCTGTTGACATAAGGGGTCTAGCAACTAGTTGGTAACTCAATCTTATTTAACCACAACTAGTCAACCCACTGCTATTAGTTAACAGCTGATTCTTGTCAGATGCAGTTGAGCCAACATGAGTTCTCCTGCGGCAGTGATCAACTGTACATAAGCTCTTGATCTGAGCCAAATGAGCACTATAAGCTCTGACTAGTTGTTGACATGTTGACATGCCTAAATAAGTTAGTGGTTACCACTAGCTCTTGGCGATAGTTCTCTCGTATTGTAGGTCAACATAAGCCTGCCTTTACAGTCTCCCTTTGCTTTGTTGCTTATTCCCCCTTAGTTTTATTTTATTCACATTTCATTTGAAAGGTGATGAAAACAAGCAGCAGCTTCTAAACCTTGGTGCTCTTGATCACCTTTTGAAACTTATGGTTCATGAAGATAAGGTTGTGAAAAGAAATGCCACGATGGCTGTTGGTGTTCTTGCCACTGATCGTAAGTATTTGGGAGCTGAATGATCTATGTTTTTTGTTAGGTATCTTTGCTTTGCTTGGTGTCGTAACATCAGATGCAGATATCATATCACCACTCGAAATTGCAAGAAACGAACAATACAATTAACACCGATATTGAAATCATTAGATATCAGCTTGTAAATAGCTTGTAAAAAGTTTGATCAGGAGTGTAGCATTATATGGGGAAACTTATGAGATGAAACGAAAGAACGAAAGAACCGGTGAGAAAAGACTAAAAGCATTTGAGATTTGGGTGTTGAAGAACTGCTGCGGATGAGATGAGCTAGACAGAAATGGAGACAAGTGCATGGGTTTGAGAGCATATAGGTGTCATCGAGAATCAAGGAATCGTAGAACAAATCAAATGAGGGAATTGGCGAAGAACCTCGCTGGAAAGGAAGACAAGATCGCATTATACTTATAACTATTCAAGCTGATATGTGGGCGGGTAGGGTAGAGATAAACAGGGAAGAAGAAAAACGGAGGAATGGCTGCAGCGCGACCGCAAAAGAATACCTTGAACGAAGAACACGAGTGAGATGTGGACTATTACGCTTTATTAGTATAGGTAGTGTTTGCTTGCTTTGTAACCTTGACCAATGACATTATATTTTATCTTTATTTTAGCAACTGTAAGGAAAGTTTTAAGAAAATCAGAATGCTTACCATCGATTATCGCTCTCCTTGGACCTGAAGGTTTGGAATCAGTTTGTTTAATCCCTTGTCTTTCGAGTTTTTAAACTCTTTAATAATGAAACGTCGCAGTTAGTCAAAGCCTTATTACTAAGTTGCTAGCTTTTGTTGGGGCCCCCGAAGTAGATAAAAATGGTTACTTCTCGTCATAGAATATTAAGTCTTACGAGAACGGAACCTGCTTGGTTATTTCTTAGATCCGATCCATCTTTTTGCTCGAATTTATCCATTCCGCTTTGGTGCGGGTAGGGAACTTTAATTTGATCAAATAGGTGTTTTCTCATGTTCACAGAAGGCTTCTCTGTCCAGTTTGGGATCGGACCGAAATGGATCCGCTTACGTTGCTGCAGGTCTACGTCAGCTGTACTCTGTATTGTATAGTACGCATTGATCGCATACCTATGTGCTTGTTATATCCAATAGAAACCAACTGGAAACACCAAAGTCCAATACCAGAACAAATTATTTGCCAAACCACATGCCATAGTGTATGCTTGGTTTCTTACAAGGTTTATCATTTTTCAAAATAATTTAATACGTGATGAATTAATTTAATAATTTTACTTTACAGAGGATGTTTTGTGTCATGAGTTTGGGAGTCTTGCCTTAGCATCTTTAGCAGGTAAATGCATGTGCATTTTACGACATACATCATAATCAATACAATAACTTAATACTAGCATATTAGTATGGTTGTTAGTTTAAAAAGATTTCTTAGTTCCATCATAGCGCCAAAAATTCACCTACTCTTAAGGCCAGGCTTATGCTATGCTACGATATGATGGAACTAAAACCAGCTAGTTGTAACTGCTAACATATATCGACAAGTCAGCAGCTAGTCACAACTTGCAGGATACAGTTGATCGCGGTTGCAAGAGCGCTCATGTCGACTGCGGCTAACGGGAATCAGTTGTCAGCTAATCGCAGAAGTAGGATATGCCCAATTTTCTGGAACTGTGTACCGAATAGCTGTCTTCAAAACGGAACTAGTTCGTTGCCCGCTAGTTGCTAGAGCGCTTATGTCTACAGGTCAGTTGCGATATATTAGTTCTAAAATCGCCGATTAGTAGTCGATAACTAGTTCTAATTGTGCGCAATAATGACACAAGCCTGGCTTTAGGCCCTTCGTAGCGCCTAAGACAGGCCCATGTCGACATTGCAGACAGTTAAACTGGTTGCCGACTGCTAATCAGTGATTTTCTGGGACTAATGTATCGCAACTAATCTGTCGACAAAAGCAACTAGCTCCTTTTTGAAATTCGGTGCACATTTCCAGAAAGTTGGTCATAATCTACTTCTGCGACTAGTTGATAACTGATCAATCACAGTTGAAACAAGCTCTTTTACGATTGCGATCAACTGTATCCTATACCTTCTGACTAGTTGTTAACATGTCGACATAAATTAGCAGTTACAACTAGTTGGCGTTACTTTACCTACTTTGAAATAGTTTTTTCATTTGTTTAGTAGCCTAAAGTTCCTATTTCTTATAGAGGAATACACAAGCAAAGTTGATATATTTGAACAAGGTGGGCTCGAGCCGTTGATCAATCTTCTAACGTCAAATGACTGTGATGTTCAGGTGGGTTTTTGCTGTTTCTTTTTGGTTTCTTTATATTCTTAATGACTGTTAGCCATTATCCCTCACATAATATGGGCTCCAATGATTTCTCTCCCTTTCTGAAAGAGCCGCCGAGATGTTCCATACTATTACAATATTCCCCATCCAAGTATTATATTTTTTCAGAAAAATTCCGTCCAAGCAATCACCTTACTTCTGCAAGATTATCAAAGCCGAGCAGCTTTTCATGAACTCAACGGTATGGTCATTTTAATAGTTTTTTCTATAGGCTGACCCAAGCACAAGTTGCATTAAAGCCCCAGTGATCCGAGTCTTCTTAGGGAACCTCTTTAAATATCAGACCAAAATGGTGCTTATATATTTGTTTGGTAGAAAATATATATAGTTTCAGGATATAAGTGTTTAATAAAAGAAGGTTCCTTAATGCGATACCGCTTTCCTCAGTTTCTACTCTAAATGCTTCTTGCTGTCAAACACTCTCTTCGAACACAAGCCTGTTCTTAAAGTGTTGAAAAGTGATGAACGTCTGCGGTTCAATCGAATTGATACAGTAAACATAGATTTCGATTCTTTCTGCTTCAGGGCTCGAGCCATTGCTGAAGTTAACTGACTCAGAATATCCAGTCATCCAAGAGCTTGCCTTGACTGCGCTTGTTAGATGCACTTTGGACGGTTTGTTAATAGTTTCATTTTTTTCATGATTTTCGCTAGCCAGGACTCTTCATTTAGAGGATAAGTTAATAATATTTTACCTTTTGGCCTGCTTTGCAAGGAGCCAGTAGTGCTAGCCAGTAGTACCAGAATAATCTTTGCAAGGCAAGATTCTTTCTTCCAAGAATCTGTCTCCTTAAAAGGAACCATGTGACCTGTTTCATTTACAGCACAGGGATTCCAATTTGAATAGCAGTTGAAATGAAATGCTGAACTTTCGTGAGAATCCGGCGAGGTTAGTTCCTCACAGCATCTAAAAACATTCCTGGACTCAAGCGAAAGTTCTGCAGGAAATGAGAGAGATCACATTGTTTCTGTACAGGAGATGAATTCTTGGTAGGAAGAATCTTGTCTTGCCAAGACTAATCTTACCAAGACTATTTGCTGGTGCTACTGGCTTCCTGCGTAGCATGCTGTAAGGTGAAGGGTAGTCTTTCGAAATGAATATCATTAGGAAAGTCGCAGCGCCAAGGTTTTTATCGCGATCATTGCAGTTACATTGAGATACTACGGCAGCTCCTTACCGTTTTTTTTTATGAAACAATAGGAAAAAGGTTTGGGAGCGTCATACATCGGGTTTGCATGATTACACTGTACCGTCGCATCCCGTCTTGATTTTCTTGTCACCTCTAGAGCCAATAGTTTTCGAGACGATTAGTGGAGCGTCTTAAACCGGACTGAGCCGTCATTATGCAAGCCAGGCTTATGCAAACCATGTTAATTCTTGTTTCATTTTAGTTGATAACAGAATTGCTTTGAGAGAAATTTCTGGATTGGATAAAATGGTTGACATTATTGGAAAGAAAGTAAGAGGAATTTTCTCAAACTTCTGTTGCCTGCCTCTAGATTACTTCACTAATTCGTTGTATAAGAAACTTCTTATAAATAAGAAACTGGACAAGCCGTTTTTGCGAAGATCAAAAGCTGAATGAACCAGAAATGAAACTAAAACCCTAAGCAATTTTTGATGCGGCCAAACGTTCAAACATTGTGTTTGACAATTATAGGTCGAATGTTTGACAGAATGCCATTTATTTTCCATTGTGATCCAAAGTATACCTTAAGCTTATAGTATAATTCCTTCCCTGTTGAGTGATGTTCATTGCAATTACGTATGCTTTCTAGCGTTCGTTGTCCTTTTTGGGTGAGGGTGCATTCTTTTGAAACTTTTGTCTCTTCTGAGTTTTGAAACAAGTTGACTCCGGAGTACTTTCCTGAAAAGCGGAAGACTTTAGAGAAGTTGATTTGGAACCAATCCCCTGCTTAGTCTTTGAAAGCTTCCACCTCTAATGTCAGGAGAGTCTGGAGCCCCCAAAGTCTTCGATTTTACCGAGAGTAGTCCAAAAGAATGGGCTTTCGATCTCTCGTATGCCTCCAGACAAAAGAATACCCAGAAAAAGGTGCAAGTATACCAAGTATACCAAGTATAAGATGCCAAAAGAAGGCACCTAAATACTGTTGCATGCATTACTTTAATGTTACGTTTCCCTTTCCAGGATTGGGAGGACCTTCATGTTCTCTGTCTTCAAGTTCTTTCTAATTGTTTGATGGACAGTGAAAATCTCCAGGTATAATTATGATTAACACTGTTTCCTATATATCTAATATATTCCTGTCACATTCATATCGTTTCACTTATTTTTTCCAAGAAACAAAGTTATCCAAGGGGAACACGTAGAACCTATGTTGACAGGCATAGTAAAAAAAATAACCAACTTGCCTGTTACCCTGGACTCTAAAACCCCACTCCAACTTACAAATTACAGCTAACACTTTTCTCACACGCTTTGCGTGCCAATTTTGACACGTTGACATAAGCTACCAGTTACAAGTATTTAGTGTTAGTTCTATTGTATTGTACATAGGTCGACATATGCCTGGCAAAAATGCCGCGAAGACCACGCCGTTTTCGTTAGTTTATATCAGAAACTCCGCAATCTGCGTAGGGTTGCTTTTTTTCTTGTTTGGAATTTATTGAAATAGGTTTTTCTTGCTTTTTAGACTATTCAAAGTACTGGTGTCTTTGATAAATTGTTGGCTTTTGTTGCTGAATCAACAAATCCTGAAGTACAACGATATGCAGTAAGATCAAACGTATTTTGTAATCTTAATTGATGGATTTGAACCCAAGATGCCATGGTCAGCGAGCCAATGACGATTCTACTGCGCTAAAGGGCCTAAAGAAATCGTCGAGTGATCTTTGTCATACGGCCAAAGTCTGTCCAATCCCGTGTAATCTTCGATGGCTCTCTCGTTATGCAATTTTGGGTTCAAATCCCATACGTCACAAAACATTTTCTTTACGAGATAGTTCCTTTGCAGTATTTTTGAAAACCTTCTGAAACATTTTCTGCTCGTCACAAACAAAAATGTTTGACGAGCAATGTTTTGGTATAAGAAGCCAAATGGTATAAAAGATTATGTTTGACAAGCAAATTTAATATGCTCGACGAACAATGTTTGATCCCCAATATGTTAGCCAGTGATCTTTATCTGAGATACCATAGTTGGAATATAGATGTCCGGGCTGTGCATTGTTCAAAGGAAAGCCTAACGGTGCCACGTAAATGTGTACAGATTCGTTTGCTTCTATTTTACTATGAAATTTTATATTTTTATCTTATTTTTCTAGGCCACTGTGATTGCTGCTTGCTGCAAGAATGGTGAGTTATTTAAAATAACTTCTCGTCTGTAAAAAGTCGTTGCTCTTTAATTAGCGTATTGTATTTTCCATGTCAAAAAATTTTATTCATGCTTCCTTTTTTCAGCTGAAAATAGAAAACTCTTTCATGAACAAGAAACCGAGAAAACTTTAATCACCCTTTTGACAGGAGAAGTAAGTAATTTTGTATGAGAAAGTCAGTTGTTTTTCGTTTTTATTTCTTTCCCTCTGCAGTGGAGTATTATAAGACCCTGCTTACGCCAAAAAAGGCTACCATATGCTTTTAGTTAACTCTGGTACATATGGATCTGTTTGCTTTTGGGAACGGGGTTTTATCTGTTTGGGTACGCTAGAGAACCAGATCTATTCAGATGCGTTCTCATCTTGTCTCGTGTAAACGCAATGAAATCGTACCCATATCTTTTAAGATCTTTTGGATCCGTCTCATTTTCTCTCGGGCAAACGGGATCTAAACTACCGTTTTCTGGTACAGTTAGCAGAGCAAAAGACAGGAACCTGTGGAGGAGTATCGCGATAAAGTCGCCAAGCTCCCTAACAGCCTGATGGCTTGGCCACGGGATGACTGTGCTATAAGTCTCCATGTTTTCTTATAAGAAAAACCTTGATAAGGATCATGAGGCTGAGATTTTGGGTGATGTTTTTCTGATCAGTCTCAGAAACTAGTAAAGCAAAACCCGCCTAAAATCTACCAGCGTGAAGGTCTTGCCCAAAAACGCATTTAAACATGATTCTGAACCGGGTAGGGGGTGACAATATGGTGGAAAATCAATAAAAAAACAAGAAATAGAGAGGCTGAAGTCGAAGCCAAATCGTCTCATAAAAACGTATATTTGATGGGTTGTTTATGGATTATTTCTTCTGAATTTGCAAGCTAGCTTTCACTTGTCGACATTTCCTTGATAAATATGCAGCCTTACTCCAGCTACCTTTATCATGGTTTAACATTTGTAATAATAATGTGTTTCTTCCTTTTCTTGTCTTAAGAGCATTGATGTTAGTGTCGCTGCTGCCAAAGCACTTGCCGCTCTCTCTGAGAATCTAAACAGTAGAGATACCATTGGAAAACTTGGTATGTTTTTGTTTCTTATAACTTTGCTTATACTAGAAGTATCTGACTGAACCCCTCGCTTCTTATCGTTTCTCCTGCCTCTTACACTAGGCCTATAATTACTGTTTCCTTCGGGCAATACCAGAAAATATTAATATTTTCGGTATATTTTTGGAAACAGTTATTATATGATTAATTACCTTATGGGAAGGACATGGTCATGACCCCTAATGATTACGAAACTCCTATCTTGTTTGAAGCCATTACAACGAAGCCATTTGGTTCTGCCTTTGAAATCTAAACATTTTCGAACGCGTGACGTTATGAACGGGCATTACCGTCAATGCCAGAATATCATTACTTTGCATTCGAACGTTTTCTGCCGATCAGATTGCACAGCAGAGTTGATGCCCTGACTATAAGGTAATAAAACTTGGCCCTGGCCAAATGATCAAACATTGTTTATCAAACATTTGAAATTTGCTTTCCAGACATCACGAAGTATTGCTGATTCAAGTATAAAAAGTTTTGAAGTTTTTCACAAACATTGCTGAGCGAAATAGTCAAAAATTGGTTGTAAAGCAAATCTGAAATATTTGACTAACAATGTTTGATCGTTTAGCCAGGGCTTTCAAAACATTTTATGCTGGTCCTCGGCAAAAAATGTTGGACGAACACTGTCTTGTTAGGTGGCCAAATGATAAAACAATGTGTTTGATAAGCAAATCAAAGATGTTTTACAAACAATGTTTGATCGCTTGGTCAGGGGCTAAGAAAGAACTGTGTTTTGTAGATGGAATTCAACCATTGCTGACCTTGCTAAAGAACGACTCTATTGACATGCGTGAAACTGCAACACTTGCTCTTGCTAATCTCAGTTCTGGAAACATCAATAATTGCGCGTAAGCTTTTAAAGTTTTTCATGTTAATTTATTATGCCTCTTTCAGACAACTTGTTCAAGTCATTCCGTATCCGCCAGCATTTTCATTTAAATGCTGTTTTAGTAGCCTATTAATTCGTATTGTATTCATCAGCATGCTGTTTTCATATTATATTCTTGAAGATGTTAATTTCGTACTGAACTTTTTCTACACTTTCATTTCATACTGTATTCGTCAGCATGTTCATTTCATACTGTATTCGCCAGCATATTCATTTCATACTGTATTCGTCAGCATGTTCATTTCATACTGTATTCTTCAGCATGTTCATTTCATGCTGTATTCTTCAGCATGTTCATTTCATACTTTATTCGTTAGCATGTTCATTTCATACTGTATTCGTCAGCATGTTCATTTCATACTGTATTCTTCAGCATGTTCATTTCATGCTGTATTCTTCAGCATGTTCATTTCATACTTTATTCGTCAGCATGTTCATTTCATACTGTATTATTCAGCATGTTCATTTCATACTTTATTCGTCAGCATGTTCATTTCATGCTGTATTCTTCAGCATGTTCATTTCATACTGTATTCTTCAGCATGTTCATTTCATGCTGTATTCTTCAGCATGTTCATTTCATACTTTATTCGTCAGCATGTTCATTTCATGCTGTATTCTTCAGCATGTTCATTTCATACTTTATTCGTCAGCATGTTCATTTCATACTGTATTCTTCAGCATGTTCATTTCATAGTGTATTCTTCAGCATGTTCATTTCATACTTTATTCGTCAGCATGTTCATTTCATACTGTATTCTTCAGCATGTTCATTTCATACTTTATTCGCCAGCATGTTCATTCATACTGTATTCGTCAACTTGTACTTTTCACTGTTTTTCGTCTATTCATACCGTGAGGAGGAAATGCAGCTTTAAAAATCAATATTTCTTTTTGCAGTGATATCGTTGATAAAGGTGGAATTGACATGTATGTGAAATTACTTTATGATCCAAAACCGTCAATATTGGGAAATGTTTCTGTCTGCATTACGAATCTTGCACATGATGGTAAGTTACTTGATATTAATATTTGTTCCAGGGAAGGCAATAACGGCATGGAAGCAATAGCAATTGGCTATGCAAAAGAAGTCCCTCAGCGCTGTGTAGCCACCATTGTCTATCAACTGAGATCTGGTGATGTTTTTCTCATCATCGGAACTTCAGAATGGGCGGTCAGTGTGCCAGCCCAATGCCAAAATGCCCTTCGCTTCTGGGGGGTTGACTAAGAAACGAAGTTTTTTCCGCAGACCAGCACACTATGTCCATGCCGACAACCAGAGCCCGAGGACACTAGTCGAAAGCATGAAAAGAGTGAAAAAGAAAGCAAGTACCTAAACCAAGCAAGCAGGGAGGGTGGGTGGGACAAAATCTGCTTGTCAAGCACCTTGAAACGTTCTCCGTTCACAGTTCATGTTCAGTTTTAATGATAAGCACAGACCGCGTGGCAAAATTTATAGCCGCCAAATTTTAAACGCACGAGTTAACCCGATTCACCATAGCAACACTGCTGTATAAGGAATCGCTTTGTATGAAAAAGCTTCCACCAATCATGAGACACCTCAAAAGCTTCTCTACCTCTAATGCGATGCAAGAGGGCAATAATAACATAAAAGCCCTGTCACATATTAAACCCGAATAAATTGCATTTAGTCGTGCCTTTGGGAGGACCATCCCACCCCTGTATCAACGTTGCCTCCGATTGTAGACAAATATATTACCTTTCGTTTAGGAATGAGACTTATTATCCAACATTAATATTGGGGAGAGGGGGTATCTATCGACAAAGCGGATCTGCTTTAAAAACTTCAAAATGTCTCTTTAATTTTGGCCAAGATTGAAGGTTAAGTGTATGTTAAAATTTCAAGAATATTCAAATATCTCAATACGTGTTACAATCATTATTTGCAGAATCATGGAGAGCTGATATGTTACGAGCTGGCGTAATCAGTGGACTTATTTCAGCCATGCAGTCAAAGTGAGCAACGAAATTATTTATTACCTTAAACAACTGCATAAATGAACTCCAAGTTTAAATCTTAAGCCTTTTAGCCTTTTTGGCCTACTGTGAAGTTTTGTTTACCTTCTAGTGACAGTGATGTGCAAACTAAATCATGCCAAGCATTGTCTGCATTGATTTGTGATGCTGATGCGAGATACGAGGTAATTATCATTAATAGTAAAGGTAGTAATAGTAATAGTGATGGTAATACTGATACAAATTACAATAGTAATAGTAATAGTAATAGTAATAGTAATAGTAATAGTAATAGCAATAGTAATAGTAATAGTAATAGTAATAGTAATTGTAATAGTAGAGTAATAGTAGTAGTAGTAATAGTAATAGTCGAAGTAGTAATAGTAATAGTAACAGTAGTGGTAATGGTAATAGTAATAGTAGTAACTATTATAGTAATAGTAACAGTAACAGTAACTGCAAAAGTAATATTATTAGTAATAGTAATAGTAATGGAAATAGTAATAGTAATAGTAATGGTAATAGCAATGGTTCTAGTAATAGGAATAGTAGTAGCAATAGTAATAGTAATAGTCAAAAGTAATAGGCCAGTAATAGTTATAGTAATAGTAATAGGAATATCAATGCGTTTAGTAATAGTAGTAGTAGTATTAAAAGGAAGTAAAAGTAATAATAACAGTAATAGTAACATAGTAACAATAGTAATAATTGCAATATTAATGGTAATAGTTATAATAATAGCTACCATAATAGTAATTGTGGTAATAATAGAATGGTAATGGTAATATGAATAGGTAAAATTATAATATTAATTGTCATAAAATTAATTATTATAGTAATAGTGATTGTAATGATAATAGTAATACCTGTTGTAATTGTAATTGTTATAGCTAGTAATAAAATATAGTTTATCATTATTATCTTATTTGTAATATATTTTCCCTTCTTTCTTCCATTAAGTTGTTCAACGAAGGAGGATTGCAGAATTTGGTCAATCTTTTGAAGTCAAATAACGAGAGCGTTCGCCGTAGTGCTGCATGGGCTATAACAATGTGTTGCGTTGATGACTCCATATCTGCAGAAGTGACTAAATTGGGGTGAGTTGGTGCATCAATTTATGTATTCTGTTATTAATAACACTGTAACCAAAATACCCTTTTATATTTTATCCTCACTCCCAGTAATAAATAAAGCATCTCCTCAGTTCTCAACCGCCAACAGCTGTAGACAAGGGTACCGGCCACAAAAGCTTTCTATGCTTAAAAATGGGGCGAACTGAAGCGACTGCAATTCGGTCTTTGTCCGCGGAGAGGATTCCCTTACTCGATACGGCTACCATTTTCCAGAAAAATGTCACGCCCGACTCAGATCTCTTTGAAAAGGTCTATTCCTGGCTCTTTGACTTATTATATGTTTTTGTTACAGGGGTCTTGCGATACTTCAAGAGCTGAATATGTCAAGTTCAAGAAAGTCTCCTTTTACTGAGGCAGCTCTGGACAGAGTTCTTGATAGTAATCTATCAGCAAAATACGGCCTAACTGGAATTCTTAAGCCTGATAATATCATAACAGATGGATTCTATGATACAGGAAGGGTAAGGAAGATGTTTCATCAATATTTCTTGTTTAAATGTTTAGCACACAATTCGGAGTCGTTTTAGAATTTTACTGTTTGCCAAGTCAAGCCAAGCAAGGCAAGTTGAGCCAGCTCTAGTCAAGTCAGGCAAAGCCAAGCCAAGCCAAGTTGAGCCAAGTCAGGTCAAGTCAAGTCACGCCAAGCCAAGCCAAGCCAAGCCAAGTAAAGTTGAGCCAAGTCAAGTCAAGTCAAGTCAAGTCAAGTCAGGTCAAGTCAAGTCACGCCAAGCCAAGCCAAGCCAAGTCAAGTTTAGCCAAGTCAAGTCGTCAAGTCAAGTCAAATCAAGTCAAGTCAGGTCAAGTCAAGTCACGCCAAGCCAAGCCAAGCCAAGCCAAGCCAAGCCAAGCCAAGTCAAGTTGAGCCAAGTCAAGTCGTCAAGTCAAGTCAAATCAAGTCAAGCCAAGCCAAGGCAAGTTGAGCCAAATCTTGCCAAGTCAAGTCAAGTCAAGTCAAGTCAAGTCAAATCAAATCGAATTGAGTCAAGTCAAGTCAAGCCAAAACAAGCCAAAACAAGCCAAAAAAAGCTAAGCCAAGCGAAGGCAATTTGAGCCAAGTCTGTTAAAGTCAATTTAAGCCAAGCCAAGGCATGTTGAACCAAGTCTTGTCAAGTCAAATCAAGCTAAGCCAAGCCAAGCCAAACCCAAAACGTTTTAATTTCTGAGTTCTACAATCGTAGTAATTTTGCATTACTTTGTTTCAGATCACAGAAGGCGCTGAATTCCCCTCTCTCGAAGCTCTTTGTAAGAATCCAGTTGATCAAAGAAGACCAGTCATATTAATTAACTCAGCCAATCAAAAGACAACGTGAGTAAACGTCATGATTTTGCTGCTAATATGCATTTCGTCTTTCGTACATTGTTAACTTATTTGATCACAGGCCACAGCAATGGACAACTTACACGTTTCAATCATAATTAATTCGTGGTCTCTGTGGCACAGTGGTTAGCGTGCTGGACTCACAACGAAAATGTTGTGGGTTCGAGCAACGGTCTTTCCAATTGTGTTGCAGAGATAATAACCTTGGGCAAGTTGTTAACACAAATGTGCCTCTCTCCACCCAGGTGTATAAATGGGTACCTGGTCGGTAGTTATGAGCGCCGTGTGTGGCTGCACCCTGCTATATGCTAATGCATCCAGACCAGGGGTAAAAGTGTAAAGTCGACTGAGTAGCCCTAGGCTAATAGTAGACTCAAAACCGCCAACTTTACTAACTTTACTTTACATTTTTGAGGCCGACAACCAGAGAGCCCAAAGGGGGTCTTTTATGCTCCTTTACAATAGTAATGGTTAACGCAAACCATTTTTCTCACTGACTTTTGCTTTAGTAGACGTTGCTCATACTAATAATATTTACTTTTTGCAGACCGAAAATTCAAATTCCAGTGCCTCGCATAGAAGCGCCCACGAATGTTTCGCAGAATTCATCAGTTCGACCAGCAAAGTCAAAAGCAGATCCAAGATCGTAAGTTGAATTCATTAAGCCATGCTTATGTCAACCTAAGATACGGTAGAACTGAAGCTATGGCTAAGCTAGAAGACTTGTCGCGCGCGGCATTGTATTCGACGTGTTTCTCAGGGTAGCTAAACATGCGAGTGACAGGCAAAACATGTCCCCCTAGCCATTTGCTTTTTTTTGGTTTCTTTCTTGCTGAATGTGTATTCTCCCTTTCAAGCCGAGGTCAAAACAAACATTTTGGCGTTTGAGCGTTTGAGTTTGTTGTTTTTTTTTTTTAAATTTTTAACAATGCTATTAGTATTCTTAAATCTACAATATAATTGAGAGAATATTTTGTACCAGAATGACCTAGGCGTTGAATAAAAGAATATAATCAACTAAAACATCCCAAATCATCAACTAAAAACGCTCCATTTTATGTCTGAATGGTTGCAGCACTGTTGACCAGCAGAATGTCTCCAATCTCTCAAACTTGCTTGTCGCGGAGACCAGAAATGTTTCTGTTGTCTCCCAGCAACATTTACCTGTCTATGTCTATTGCAAGTTTCTGAGGTGGCTCAACTGGGAGACACCGAGGGGACATCAATGTCGCGCGCGATATGTCTTCTTGTTTAGCCAGGCCTTAATGCCAACTAGTATCGACAGGTCAACAACTAGGCAGAACTTATAGGATACAGTTGACTGCAGTCGCAAGAGCGCTCAAGCTAACTGCGACTGACGGGAATCAGTTGTCAACTATTCGAAGACGTAGAACATGTCCAACTTGCTAGAACTGTGCTCCTACAGTACTAGTTGCCGTCAAAAGGAACTATTTCCCAGAGCTCTTATGTCGACAGTTGCGATAAAATTAGTTCCGAGAAATCGGCCATGAGCTGTCAGCAGCTAGCTGTGACTGTGCGCAATGTGATGCCGGGTCGTCAAGGCGTTGAAATCCCGTCGAACAGTCGCGGGCTCGAACCACGTTGGTAATAGGAAATTGACACAGTAACATTATGAAACTTAAGAATTATAACAACATTGACTTGGGGGGATGGTCTCAGGAAATTGGAACAAGATTTTAGATTTTAACTGCCTCTTTCTCCGGTTCTAGGAAAAGCAGGCTAAAAGAAGAAAAACCATCGAACGAGGAAACAGCGAATGCTTCAAAAGAAAACTCGCCACCATTAGAAAGAAGCATGAATAAAAAGCGAAGTTCACTAGCATGGAAGCCACCTGATGATCCTATATTTGCGTCATATGTCGTGGATTGTAAAGAAAAATTCTCTGATCTTCTAACAACGAGAGAGCAAATCGATGCTTTGGCTAAGTAAGTACCAACATAGCGTAATTCTTTCCATTCTACACTCATTTTTTTTATAAGGAACTAGTTTCTTAACTTAAAAATCGAAATTTCGAAAATTTCCTGAAATAAGTGTTTAATGTGAAGTATCATGTTCTTTAGTTTTTTATTACTTCTTAGCCCATATAGAAAAGTTTTTCGATTTGTCAGAAAAAGGCATACATAGTGTCTTATAGTTGGTTTCTTATAAAAAATTAGTGTATTCCTGTATATACCATGCAATTGTTGTTCAGAAATAGGCTTCCAAAGACGATTTATTTTTGTGGTAATGTTCCTGTTGGTGCCTGGTCAACTGATCAAACATTGTCAAACATTTGACATTTGCTCTTCAAGCAAATTTTCGCGTTTGACCACACAGAAAACACTGCTTGCGAACCATTTTCGCTTGGTTCCATGCGAGAAAAATGTTGCTTGTGTTTCCTTTTCAAGCAATAAATGTTAATGTGGCCAGACTGTAAACATAATCTTTAAAGTGAACCTCAAATGTTTGACCAAACATTCTCAAACATTTAATATCTTTTTGCCAGAGCCTTCAACCACAACTCCGGAGGTCTTGATAACACTGTTCAGGGGAGGTACCTGTTTCATATTAGGAAGTTATCATCTTTGAGTTGTACAAAACTTCAAAATTGCGATGAATAGCGGAATCATTTTCGGGCATACTTAACATCTACTTGATAACCCTATTTGTGCGGAAAATTACAGCGAGGATTGTTTCAGAATCATTGGCAAAGCAAGATCTTTGTTTCACTTAGGGGTTTTGGAATCTGTCTACATCAAAACCAAAAGGCCGGTTCTGTGTAGACAGAAAGAGTTCGTTTTCTCACTTGGACTCTTCAAATAATTCATTGGTCCTCCCGCTGTATCCGACCAGCTGATTGGTGTTTAAAACACAATGCCAATTCAGCTTTTCGTTCTTTCTGATTGGTGCATTTCGAGCCGCATCTGGGTATAAATTCCGCCTTAGTCTATTGTTTCGGTCTGTTTCTGACGTTCATACTCTGAGGAGTGTCAGACGAAAAAAGCTTTTAAGTATGCCCGAAAATGATTCCGCTATTCATCGCAATTTTGAATTTGTCATCGTAAAGGCCAAACCATTCGATTAGTGGAAGTCATCATTGCCGCACACCTCCGCATTGCCGCACAAGTCATCATTTTTCATGTTTGCCTTCCTTGAAACATTAAGTGCCATTCTCAGAAGGCGTGTGTAACATCTGTGTATCTGCTTTTTCAAAAACTTTGTTAATGTCCAGGTCTCACTTATATAAGCCAATAACATTCTTTGATAAACCCCTTGTTACTTCAAAATGTAAAGCTTTTTAGCTGATTATGATCCATAAGTCATCATTACCCATTATAGATCTAAACCCAGATTAATCTTTTTTCAGATTCGTTAGTGAAAAGATGGGCGGTACAGTTGCAAAGGACGATCTCGCATCATTCAGCTTTGAATTACCAATCAGTCAACTACGACATGATCTCAACACCAATGTAGTACCTATTGGACAAATAGCTACTGGAATATTTTATCACAGAGCACTACTCTTCAAGGTACCCTTCAGTTGTCCAGACACCTAGCTAATTTATCTCGTTAATTAGTCTTTCTTTGCGTGGCTAGGCCGAGTGGTCAAGGCCTTCGGCTCTAGACCAAAACAGCTAGGTGAAGGCAAAGGTGGAGTGCTGTTTTTAGCACCAGTCGCTAGGATCTCAGAAGTATAGGAATTAACGAGACCTCATTCCTGTCTGTGACGCTAACGTGGCTTGGGCTTTAACATCAACCTCACTGAGCTTTTGACACTAGGAGTCAGCTGGATTAGGCTACTATGCCACAGCACCTTCATTTCCCACCTTCAGCTTAGCTGTTCGTTTCTGAGATCATTAACCAATGTATCTTTTGACAACATTAGAGATTGTTACTATATAAGTGTGTAAATACTAGAATATGAGCATCAGTCTGAAGCTAGAGGGAGGAACAAACTGCAGGTGCACTTTAGCCGTGCAGCATCTCGAAACAGTCATTGCACTATTGAAGGGGAAGGTGAAATAGTGTATTTAGCGGCAGTCGCTAGGATCTTATTAGTAGGCTAACTAATTGAGACTTCGACCCAGGCTATGACGCTACCGTAGCTGGGGCTGGAACCCCGATCTCGCTGAGCTCCTGGTACGGCGAGCCAGCTAGCTTAAGCCATGACACGGCATCACCCTCTTGCACTAACAAAGAAATATCACTGCTTGCTTGTTTCTTTGCTTTCTCGTCAAGAACACCTTTGTTTTTTGCCTTCCGTTGATGTGGAATATTTACTTGACTCACCTGTTTTCTGTTATAGGCGCTGTCAGATCGTATCGGTCTATCTTGTTCCTTGATTCGTGGTGACTACGGAAGAGCCTGGAATGAAGTCAGATTATTCGATAAAGAAGAGGTTCGTTGATCTTTGTTGATTTAAGCACTGGCCAAACGATCTAACATTGTCGGTCAAACATTTGAGATTTGCTTTACTGTATGTAGAATGTTTGACCCTTGGGCCATGTCGCTCAATATAGTTTGACAAGCAGAACTTGCTCAGCAATGTTTTGAAATAACTTCAACAATATTTTCCACCTAGCGTTGTGAAAACGTGTTTCATAAAGCAGTTCTTTTGTGATGTGGCTAAACGATCAAACATTTTGTTGGTCTTGTAGATCTCCAACCTCATTTCCATCGACAATACAGTTAATATTTCAAAAATGGGGTTGCCACAAAATTGGGGTGCATGGGCCTGCTATCCCTGTCCCAAGGGGGTACTCATTAGCTTTGAATACGGGGGTCAATAGCTTTCAATAGTCATGCCATTATTTGGGTTCCGAAATCTTTTGCTAAATCAATATTTCGGGTCTGTCAATTGAAGGATGGAGTTGTTGTTTTTCAGTTATGTTGTAAATCTATTATTCTCTCAAAAATTTGATATTTTATTTTTATTAGTCTTATTCATATAATCTTTCCTTGCAGACAAGCGGACCAAGGTTACCACCAAAGACATACGTTGTTGATTTGATGCATAACCCTGGTGAATGTTATCTTGCTGGAACCCCAGAAGCAGTTGCTTATCAAAGAATATAAAAGCTCAAAAACTCTGTTTGACAGATTGATTAAGCCTCGTTTTTCCAGATGTATAAAATGTTATAAGCGATAGAGAGGCTACAAGGGGAGACACTTTTTAAAGATATACACAGAGTTTACTTTTTGTACATTATGCTAATTTTGATGATTGAATGTAATTAATGAATACATAGTCTCTCCTGAGTTATGCAAAGCCTCAAAATTGCGATGACAAAACAGAAGCGTCTTTCAGCCTGATGTTATGCTCATCATTGCCGCTGATAGAGGGTGCGCGATCAGGTACCTTCATCCCGCCATCTCACACCTTTCTTTTGTATATCCCGTATCCATATCCTGGTCCCGCTCCCCCTCCCTTTCCCGTATCCCGCCAACCAGGAAGCGTATATCCCGTATCGCGCCGGTCAAAAACAGCCGCTCTCGCCATCCCGCCAAACCTATTGTGCACCCTCCTGATAAGCGAATATATGAAAATTCTTCGAGTTTAGCTACATGATTTTACCCGTTCTTGCCTGAAAATGTCCTGTTCTGAGAAATCATGAGGTGGCTATACGCTACGACAAAAATGTTGCGACCGAAGTTCTTCCATAATCAACGAACGGCTCCCAGAAAATTTTCAGACTAACGCGAGAAAGGAACCCAATTTGTTGCGTCGCCATACGCCGCTATACGATGCGATTTACTGCGTCGCTTTACGATGCGATTTTACTGGTGACATGTTAATGCCACAACATGCCGCGAAAAGTTCAATCAACATTCTGCGACCTGGTTGGAAAATAAACTGAATGTTGTTCTTGTTAGAAAGCATATATTTTATATCTTTTTGCGGAACATGAATGCGAGGTGTGTTTCATTCCAAAAAAAGACGTGCTAGATTTTCGCTATAACAAAATGATTTCCGAGTGGCTTACAGCAAGACAATGGGATTTGCAGCAAGGGTTTATGAGATTTCTAATAAGGAAATTTCCCCTTAGTACCCTTCTATGTACATACATATTGTAGATACTGTAGCATCTCTGTCTGGGCAATAGAAATGTTTCTCCGATTGAGATTTGAAATTAGATTAGAGGTCTTTTGAGTTTAGAATTTCCTCTCTTTTCCTTGTTTGTCACTTTCAATAAGTTTTTCTAGTAGGGTTTTCACTTTTTCTCATATTTGCAAGTTGCCCATTTCGGGGGTGCGAAAATTCTCTCCCTTGCCCATTGGAACGCCCATTGAAAAAGAATGCACCACGTGACAACATGACAAACAGCGCGCGTCAAAGTTGAATTGAAGTCTGTCAGCGAAGAACACAAGATGGCGGTAGGAGATGAAGAAAAACCTTGTCAATCTGAGCAGCAGGTTGTAGTAGTAAAAGTTCTTTTAAATATTTAGATCAATTTTATTGAAATATAAAACGTAGCTTTATTCTTTAGACTGTTTATCTTTCTAATTTTTGTGATATATGTTGCAATAAACGAATGTTTTCAACCCATGTGTAGGAGGAAAAGATGGCGGACGAAAAACCTGCCGAAGAAGAGGAAGATCAGGAATCAAGTGATGAAGAACCGGGTAAATTATCTAAAATCCTCAGAGAATTAGTTATTCGATGAAGCTGTTGCATTTCGCCTGAATTAGCTGCATTGTGGCGAAATTACCAAATGAAAACCAAGTTTTAGAAAGCCCGCCAAAAACATGTCTGCCTGGCTTCCTGGCAACCGACAGCAGGAAGGCCCAATAAAAAGGCCTACAATGCCTAACAACCTCTTATGGCATGAAGGCCCGTTGCCCCCTGAAACAATCACGAAAATAGGTGTTTAAATCCAAGGTTAAAATGTTGTAGCTGTTGCATATACAACTTATTTTTTTTTAAAAACCACACCCTTTTTGACCACACCCATTTTGCATTGTTGGATGCCAGATTGCATACAGTAGTATGGCACTCGCACACCCGAAATTAAAAGTATAACAATAAGATAGAACAATAGAAAGCTGCTCTTAGTACTCTGCAAACTGGCAAGTCTTGCAAACTAGGTGGTCTACACCGGTTTGTGGCCTTTTTCAATGAGATCTCAGGTTTACAAGAGCCCCCTTTCCATTGTTTCATCCTATTGTTGGCCTATTGTTCTATTGAAAAACTCAGGTGTGCAATTGCCCAACTCTGCAGTGGGGGGTCCACTTGCTTAGTTGGAAATTTGAATCCTAAAAAATTTGCAAATTTGCCTTCATGAAAATGAAGAGCTAGTTTGCAGCCAGACTGCTTTTTATGGTATCAAGTAGAACAAAGGAAAACAAAATGGAACTATTGTTTTGCTATTGTTTTCAAAACAATATTGCTATTGTTTTGAAAAGCATACCTTCTATGCAGGTTGCATGCAGTCAATTTTTGCAGGGGGGCTTGACTAGTTGTATTTCGTACCTTGCTTTTGTTGGAAATAATAAAAGAAAAAGGAGCCGGCAACCAAAAAAACTTTCCAGCCTGGACTAGATGTGCATTCTATTGTTGTTTAAGGAAAAGGAACAAAAGACCTTTTGTTCAAAACAATAGGGGGCTGGGCTCTGTGCCTTATGACAGACAGTTCTGTAATGCATATTTTTTATTTTTAGAGCCAGGTCTTCTTTACAAACCTGTGATGATTTTCGACCAGAAAAGAGAAAGAAAGAAGGTAGAAAGATTATCATTATCACTGCAAGAAAAACCCAAGAAAGAAGGTCTTGATTATTCAAAGGTAAGTCATTGACGGCACAATGTCAAAATAACTCTGTGAAGTCTTGAATTTTGAACTACTGTAACTGAAGGCATTAAGCCACCAGTTTGTGTGGAGCAATTTATACTTTTTTGCTTGTGACAAGATACAAGACTGATCTTTTTTATTGCCTTTTTGCACATTGACAGAGCAACTTTATAGGGCTCCTCAAGGATGATTTTCTGAAAATAAATTGTTTGTCATTAACAGAGTTTCTTATAATGTTCACCTTTTTATTTCATTTGTCTTTTTATTTCAAGGGTAGAGGCTTGAAGCTTGGAGACATTGAAATTGGTAAGATTGTAAATTTACAACCCAGGTTTATTCAGCACATTTGATTCAATGTAAATCAGAGAGGATTTTTTTCTAAACTTTTAATTTTGATTTCTTTCCCAGTCAAATATGAGTTAGATCGAACCTTGTCAAGTGAACTGAAGCCATTGCATAAGTTGCTGTATGGAAGAGAAGGGAAGGTAAGGAATGCTGTAAAATGTTTTACCTATATTTATCACTGATCTTATCCAAAATGCCTTTAAAACACTGTCTACTTTAATACTAAAACCCTGTGTTTCATAGGTCACAGGTCTGCAGGGCCCTTGAGAGGAAGCCAGGGTCCCTGGGTAATGTAATTGTACATGGCCCTGATGGGCTTTTCAGGGGGAGCATCAACAGTAATTTTAATTTCTGGGGTCCCTACAAAGCCCAAACCCCAGCCTTTTACACCAATGGACCCCCTTTTTTATGCTAGTGCAGGTCTATGTTTTCACTATCATATGTCACAAAAGACTGAAAAGAGTAGTTTATTGTTTTTAATGTGCTAATTAATTACCAATTTTTCAAAAATGCTTATTGTTAACTTTGTTTATGTTTGCTTCTTGTGTTTTGTAGACAACAATGGTAAAGAAAAATATAAGAGCATTTTGTGGATTTCCTTATGACTCTGTAAGTCTGAAAATTGGAATATTGTTTTTGTATCCCATTTAACTAAAATCTTCATGTCTCTTTATGCAATATAGTAATATAGAAGTAATATAGAATTTCTATGCTTTTCTGGATAGCATGGATAGTTTCCATACAATTGGAAGGGACGCTGTCCATTGAGTGTCTAAATTTTAGATGTCGATTTGACATCATGAATATCAGACTTTTATCTAATCATGTAGTGCTTTGTCTTATGAGACAATTATACAAATAATTAAAACACTGATTAGATTCATATAAGATCAAATTAGACTGTTGGTATATTGGCTGCAATTAAGGCTGCATTTAATCCAAATGCCCCAGCAACGACCAGGCAAAGTATACTTCTTTGACTTATGGAGATATTCACTGCAGTGGTCTAATACAATCTAAGCTAAAAGTGTCTAAACTGCATCTAAATCCATCTAACTCTAAAACAAAAGGTCTAAAATGCATCTAAATATTTTAGATGTTACCTGATTCCTGTCATGTGTCTAATAAGAATGTCTGATTGTCTAATAAGAGGGGAACACAATCTAAATTATAATATTTTTTAGACACCCAATGGGCACAGTCTCTTGATTACTGTAATATGATGTTTTCTTGCTTTGGCAGGACTCTAAAGAATATTCAAATCTTCAATGGAGTCTTGAAAAGTGAGCTTTCTTTTTGTGCACATCTTTCACGTTTCATCATTATTTCTACAAATGTGATTAATCAACATAGGTTCTTCATCATCTAACACTCTGTACGAATCTATGTGCACTTGAAAGTGCAAATTCTAGAAGTGTGTTCCATTCATATTTCTGTGGTTTTCTTTCTTCAGGTTCACAAACACAGGTCTGCAAAGGCTTTGTGGAATTTTCGGAATGGAACAAAAAGGCAAAAGGGTGAGTTGAAAATTCATTAGCATAAGCCTTCACAAGCATTCACAAGTCTCATGCCATCATTGGGCAGCGAATGATGTGGCTCTTATCTTATATATTGCATCAGATTAAAAAGGTGTGAAATAACTAACCAAACCTTCTAAGAAGCTCAGATTTCGGGCACCAAGTTATGTTAATGTTTTGCTTTATAACACCTGCTCAATCAAGCCAACGTAATGCAAAGTTAATTCAGTTAATTTTGTTGGTCTTCCTGCTGCATCCCTGCAAGTTGATTGGTGTTCAAAACACAATAACAATTCAGCTTCACTTTCCTGATTATTCATTTCAATCCACATCTGGGTAAATATTAATTGTTAATTGTTTTAGTCTGTTTCTAACATTTGTACTTGTACTGTTCTTAGGCCTGTCAGATGTAGAAAACTTTTAAGAATTTCCAAAGATTTTTCCACTATTTCTTACAATTCTCAAAACTACTGTATAACAATTATCTTTTGTTTAACAGGATGAATTGAAAGAGAAAGTTTTGAAGTTTTTGATGGAACCATACAAAACTAACAAGGTAAGACTCAAAAGATGGTCACATCCTGCAAATAGATTTCTTTAGAAAGTTCCAGACTTGCTTATGTAATGAACAGATATTGATTAAAATAATTTTCTAATAAGAATACTCTTAAGAAAGTGCCTAGTGCCTACTTGTCAGGAACTTTAGAAACTCTACAAGATGGAGGAAAGGGTCCATCAGAATTGAGGAAATACTTATAAACTTTAACATGATATTTCTGTGGTTTTTCATTATGATGTGCTCCCCAGTGGTTTCTTCTGTATAGATAACTGAACTAAATTTGATCTATGTGACACCGTATAAGACATTATAGTCATGACTTATCATGACAAGCCTTTGATATTTAGTAGTGCGACATTTCGGGAGAGATCCGTCTCCCATCATCGGGCAATGAGAAATGTGGTTTCTTTCCTATTGATTGCAAAGGTCGGATCGAAAGGTGCGAGAAAGCTCGAAATTTTTTGGCGCTCAATTTCTAAAATTTGTGGCGCCAAAGTTGTGGTGCGTTCATTCTCTCCGAAACGTTGCCCTACTAAATATCAAAGGCTTGTCGTGATAAGTTTTAACTGTCATGTCTAATACGGTGTCAGAAACAGCCTTGATAAGTCCGAATATATTTACTTTGATATATGTGCATTGGCATGAGAAACCATACAATAACTCTTGAAGCAAAGATTCTTGAAAAAAATTGTAATAGAGTACTAGAAAATCTAGGTACAAATACTAGAACAACAACAAATTTGGTGATGGAACTAAAAAATAAATCATACACCTAACGCTTACTTGCCCTCGATCTCCCAATATAAGAAGGCTTGGAGATATAATTACAACTTTTGAAATACTATGTGGCATGATTGACACTGATAGAAAACGATTTTTTGAACCAAGTACTTCAATAACAAGAGGACACAATCTGAAGCTTTTCAAATTTGCTTCATCGTGGAACGTTAGGAAGAATTAGTTCCTAAACAGAGTAATAAACGAGTGGAACAATTTGCCAGCAACCGTTATAAATTATAGAGTTTGAGAAATTATAAGACGATTTCGGCGGTAAAGAGAAGCACAACTGTGAATAATGAACGCCAAACGGTTTAATAGGCCGATGACCTCCTTATCCCTCAAAATATCATGCTATTATTATCTAGGAAATAATTCTTTGAAAGGAGAGATGTTATATTGTATTTTTTAAAATACAGTTTTTTAAATGCTTCTATGAATGATCAGTTTGTGATTAGGTTTTTGCTTTCCTTTACAGAAAGTTCCAGCAACAGGTAAGCAAAACTCTTTAGATTATTTTAAGCAACTACATAGCATAGCAAATTCGTAAACCGTGCCAACATGTTGGCCAACATCGTCACCAGTAATTGTCGGCCAACATGTTGGTACGGTTTGCTATAGATGTTGTCCAAACAAACAACATATTGTCAAAGAAAAAAACTTGGTTCAATATTTTTAAACATTGATGCGTTAGCAAGGTTTATAGTGACTAACATGCTGGCACAAAATTTTAATTTCGGACGTTATCTCGGAGACCTTGAGGTGAGAAATACAGTGCCTGCCAAAAGTCCTTGGAAAACCCCCGTAATTTCACCAGAATATGACTCCTCTTTCTTTTCTTGATGGGAAGTACAGAAAATTAGCCCCCTCCCCCCAAAAATGTTGTTCTATTCGTGTACAGTGTGAGCTTTCATAAGATTCATTGCGTGTTGTCGTGGGGTATTCCAAACCGCGGCAAATCAACATTGTTTGAGGGGGAGGGGTTTCTTATGCTGCCAGTGGAGTGAAAATTGTCCAAGTGTTCCAAGCCATTTGGCAGGCATTGCAGACTTAAGCTTGGGGTTTGAGTTGGACCACGAGTTTTTTCCTCTTCGTTGTCAACTAAATGAGCGAGCAACAAACAAACAGCTGCTGCCTTTTCGGCCATTATTGCAAAAGATCATTTACAACATCCAAAACAACTCAGGTGTTGAGATGGTATGGCAAACTGTACCAACATGTTGACCTTTTTTCAGCCTTTTTAAATTTTTCTTGAAGACAATTAAATTAAACTGTGTACGGATAATATATAATCTATTTATTTTTTAGCCAAAGCTAAACCAAAGAAAAAGAGAAAGGTTTGTCATAATTATTTAGAAATTCTTAAAAATATCATTATCATTAGTATCGTCATTATTTTCCAATAGGATCGTCAAGGAGGGTTTGCCGGGTTTGCCGGGTGCAGGCCCCGTGTTTTGGCTTCTGGGGGCCTGCAAGAAGTCAAACAGGTATTTTTCTCACTGCCAATTTTCCGTCAAGAACTTTTTGAGGCCTGCCGATCCATGGTAAAGGATTTAGCTTAAAAACGAACCAAACAAGCATTGGTTTGACTTTGAACTTAGTTGTTGAATTAGTGACATTTCGAAGCATATCCACCCAAAAAGTGTAATGTTTCAATTGAATTCTTCATAGGAGGGTGTGGGAAAAGCAAAAACGGCTTGTTCAAACATTTTTTAGGGAAGTCTTAGATGCATAGCCCTGGCAAAGCCACCATACAGAAAACACTTTTCCATCTATTCGGAAACATAAAAGTTGAGCATTCTTCTGCAGCGAAGTTATTCGAATGTGCACCTCGTAGACCAACTGGGTCCGTGTTTTATTTTTCAACAAAGGCAGTTTTAAGTGGTGATGATGATGATAATGATGTCGAGAGCAATGACGAAGATGCCGATAATGAAGAGGAAGAAGACAAAAATGAAGAAGAAGAAGAAGAAGAAGAAGAAGGCGATGAAAAAAGCGAAGGTAAAAAGAAGGTATGAAATCGTTGAGAAGTGTGTTATGGTTGATGCTCTCAGAAGAAGTTTTTTAGAGCTTTTCCTTCTGACACTCCTCGGAGTATAAACGTCAGAAACAGACAGAAGCAATTGAAACAAGTGCAAGCAACGTTCCTGGAACGATGCAGGCTCGACACTTAGCATAACGATGTACTAGGATGCGTACAGTGTCAATTTTCTGTTTTCTCTGGACCTCAGTTGCAAGTTCTATCCGTCGGGTTTGCAAACGAGACGAGGATCATTGGCCTTGTAGTCAAGTTAGTCAAGTTCACATTTGACAATATCTTGCAGTTGGTCAACGCGTAAATCAATGCCGTGCGGCAAACCAACATGGACGTAGCATGATTTCAACTCTAGCTAAAATCACTAATTGATTCAGACCTTGTGCTACTGCCATGCCAGAACTTATTTCTATGACACCGTGCAACACCGACACGACATCCGAACTAGGGCTTACAATTGCCAAAATTTAGAAAACAGTGTCAGTAATCTTTATCTAACCTCTTTTCTAGTAGAAAAGCTTTCATACGATGCCAGCATTAATTTTCTAAAATTTTTGTCATTAACAGGGGTCCCAATGTTTTTCACCTTGTTATTTCAATTTTATTTTAGGGTAGAGGCTTGAAGCTTGGAGACATTGAAATTGGTAAGATTGTAAATTTTTCAAGCCAGGCTTATTCATTTTATTCTGTCCCTCTTCCTTTGTATTCTTTTATTCCTTAAAAGTACCAAATCCAGAACCCTTTCTTGTCCCCAACATGTTTTTATGATTTAACCTTAATTCCATTAAATACTGGTGAAGGTGGAGGTGAAGTGATTTTTAGCATCAGCCATTGGGATCTCTGTGGTAGGTTAACTTATTGAAATCTCAACCATGGCTGTGACACTATTGTAACTGGGGTTTGAACCTCCACCTTGCTGAGCTTTGGATACCACGAAGGTGCTGTGGCGTCGTGGTGTAATCCAGCTGACTCGTGGTGTCAGAAGCTCAGTGTGGTCAGGGTTTGAGCCCAGCCACGGTAGCATCACAGCCAGGGTCAAGGTCTCGATTAGTTAACCTACTACTGAGATCCTAGCGACTGGCGCTAAAACACCATTTCACCTTCACCACAAGCCAGCTCGATAAGACCACTTTGCCAATGCACATTCACTGGATGTCTGTCACACCAAGCTTTATAATTCATACCTCAATTCAAACATTAATGAGGACTTTTTGTCTTAACTTTTAATTTTGAATTCTTTTCCAGTCAAATATGAGTTAGATCGAACCTTGTCAAGTGAACTGAAGCCATTGCATAAGTTGCTGTATGGAAGAGAAGGGAAGGTAAGGAAAGCTGTAAAATGTTTTAAATATATTTCTCATCAATCTTATCCCAAATGACATAAAAACACTGTCTACTATAATAAAAATCCCTTTGTTCCATGATCCACAGGTCTGCAGGGCCCTTGAGAGGTAGCCAGGGTCCCTGGGTAAAGCAATTGTACATGACCCTGATGGGTTTTTTTGGGGGTAGCATCAGCATTAATTTTAATTTCTGGGATCCATTCATTGCCCTAGCCCCAGCCTTTTACAACAATGGACCCCCCTTTTTGATGGTACTGCAGGTCTATGTTTTCACTATCATATGTCACAAAAGAGGAGTAAATTTTTTTATGTGCTAATTAATTACCTATTTTTCAAAAATTCTAATTTTAAACTTTGTTTATGTTCGCTTCTTGCGTTTTGTAGACAACAATGGTAAAGAAAAATATAAGGGCATTTTGTGGATTTCCTTATGACACTGTAAGTCTGAAAATTGAAAAGTTGTTATTTATATCCCATTTAACTGAACTCTTCATGTCTTAAGCAATAAGTAATACTGTAGAGCTTCTAAGCTTTTCTGGATAATATGGATAGTATCCTTACTGTTGAAACAAGCAAGCAAGCAATCTGTCTCTAATGTGTCTGATTATTCTAGCCCTCCATGTAATTAGACCATTCCAGGAATAATTAAGGTGCTGATTTAAGGCACATTAGCCCAAATTTGACTATGGTTATGTCTGCTGCATTTAATGCTTCTTTGCTTCTATGCTTCTTTGACATGTGGAGATATTCTCTGCATTGGGTGGTCTAGTAATATTTAAACTAAAATTGTCTTAACTCCATCTAAATCCATCTAACTCTAAAACAAAAGGTCTAGAATGCATCTAAATATTTTAGATGTTACCTGATTTCTGTCATGTGTCTAATTAATCTTTCTGATGGTCTAATAAAAGGAGAAAACAAACTAAATTATTAGAATCAATAAAAGACGGTATATACATTAAAAATAGTTAAAATGAGCAAAGCTTTTGGTAAAAATATTTACATCATCAAGCTCTAATGTACAAGTAAATTACAAAATTTATATTCATTATGGCACCTCGCTTTTTACTCGATAAATTATTAGACTTTTTAGACACCGAATGGGCACAGTCTCTTGCTTACTGTGATATGATGTTTTCTTGCTTTGGCAGGACTCTAAAGAATATTCAAATCTTCAATGGAGTCTGGAAAAGTGAGCTTTCTTTTGTGCACATCTTTCACGTTTCATCATTATTTCTACAAATGTGATTAATCAACATAGGTTCTTCATCATCTAACACTCATCATTCCATAACATCTCATACACAAACTATCCCACGAAATAAATCTCCCCCAATTAACGGACCATCTGGCACCCTATCTTCCATTTTGTCAAGAAATACCAACGAAAATATCATACAGACCAACTCAACTAAGCCTGTCAACACTTCAACTATTCCCAAATCTCGCACTCAACAACCAGCAACTCAAAATCCGCATCGCCCTCGGATTCCTGATCACCAAGACCTTTCGTCGAGAAAACAAAGCATAGTGATAGTAGGAGACTCGATAATTAAGAATGTCATGCCGCACAAACTCTCGCGATCATTGCAATCCTATGTCAATAGAATAAGCATTGGGGGAATGAAAGCAAGAGAAATGAAACATTATATCATTCCAAGCATTGAGAAACGACCAGATGCTGTGGTTCTACACTGTGGCATAAATGATCTGATGAACTCCCCCGACCATCCACAACAAATCGGCGAAGAAATTAAAGATGTGGCGATGACGATCAAAAGGCAAATACCAACATGCAGTATTTTTATTTCAAGTATAGCAAACCAAGTTAAGTATCCTAATCTTAATGAAAACGTGCGTGAATTAAATAGCATTTTGCTCAATGTATGCGAAAGCAATAGCTTTCAATACATTGATAATAGTAACATCATTCAAGAGGACCTTAACAATAGCGGACTTCACCTTAATAAAAAAGGTAGCACTAAACTTGCCTGCAACTTCAGAGATTGCATTAAAGCGAATCAGCGTGCATGACTTAACTAATGAGAGCAATGAAATGGTTAACAATTACAATGAACTGAAAGAAGCCAGGTTAAGAAACCCGAAAAATCCGATTCTTGCTCACTTAAACATAAATAGTTTAAGAAATAAGTTTTGCGAGCTGAAAGATCTTATTGCTGCAAGCTCATATGATTGCATTGTTATTAGTGAAACAAAACTCGACGAAACATTCTCTACTGCACAATTCCTTGTCCCCGGGTACAAAACACCTTATCGTGCGGACAGAAATTCTTACGGTGGTGGTTTACTCGTTTACGTTAAAGAATCTCTCAAATGTAAAAGACTTGAAAATTTTGAGGAAAAGGGGATTGAAAGCATCTGTTTTGAAATAAACCTTCGTAAGGAAAAATGGGCTATTGTTGCTACCTATAATCCACCAAATGCTAGCAATGAAATTTTAAAACTCTCTTATTAAATCAGTTGATAAATGTAGTTCAAATTACGATAATTTTATTGTTATAGGCGATCTTAATCTTATCCCCTCTAATCAATATCTTAAAACGATATGCTCTTCTTTAGGGTTAACTAATCTTATCAAAGAACCAACATGCTATAAACCAAACTGTAACCCCTCATTAATTGACGTTATATTAACTAATAGAAAACATAATTTTAAAAATAGTCAAACGATCGAAACAAGTCTAAGCGACTTTCATAAACTAATTCTTACTACATGGAAAACTTCACTCCCAAAACACCATCCTAACATTATACACTACAGAGACCTGAGTAATTTTAATGAAAATGCTTTCTGTCGAGACTTGTCAGAAGCACCCTTTCATCTTTGCGAGCTTTTGCAGGACAGTAGTGAAGCTCTCGACTACTTTCAAGAAATCTTTATTGGCATTGTTAATAAACATGCTCCCTTAAATCTAGAGTAGTACGAGCAAACAACAAACCTCTTACTAAAATTCATCGAAAAGCAATCATGTTAAGAACCAAGCTGAAAAATGCTTATAATAAATGCAGGACAAACGAGAACTTTGAAAAATATAAAAGCAGCGTAATCATTGTGCAAATCTTAGACAACGTTTGAAATCTGATTATTTCACAAAAATTTGCCAAAATGGTACGCTAGACTCAAAAACGTTCTGGAAAAAATTAAAACCATATTTCTTTAGTAAAGGTCACAACGATTCTGAAATTACTATCTCTGAGAATGACTGTCTTGTTAGTGACCCTCAATCAGTAGCTGAAATTATGAATAAACATTTCGCAAGTATTGGTAAAATAAACAAACCAAATGGGAAAGAGGGAGACAGTGATCATCTATCAATATCAGATATTGTAAGAAACTTTCAGAACCATCCGAGTATTAGAAAAATCAAAACTTGTTTGCCTGATAATAAAACCTTAAAAATTACACCAGTGCCAAGAGAGGCACTGAGGCACATAATTAACAAACTTGACCATAAAAAGCAACTGGGCACGATATGGTAAATGCTAAATTTCTAAAAATCTCCGTTAATATCATTCTACAGCCATTACTCGATATTCTAAACAAATGTATCCTACAAGGAACCTTTCCTAAATCCTTGAAAAAAGCCGTAGTTACACCGGTATATAAGAAAAAAGATCCTTTTAATAAAGAGAACTATAGACCTATCAGTTTACTAACAACCTTCTCTAAAGTGTTCGAAAAAGCTATCGAGCGTCAACTCTCTCCTTTCTTCGAAGATAAGTTTTCAAAATATCTATGTGCTTACAGAAAACATTTTCTTCACAACATGCTCTCTTCAGATTAATAGAAGACTGGAAATCAGGACTTGAAAAAAATAAGCATATAGGTGCAGTCCTCATGGACTTATCTAAAGCCTTCGACTGCCTCCCAAAAAACCTTCTTCTTGCAAAACTACACGCTTATGGAGTGGATCAAGGATCTCTATTGCTTATACAAAACTATCTATCTGACAGAGAACAGAAAGTAAAAGTTAAAGGAAGATATAGTTCTTGGGGTAAACTAGGACAAGGAGTCCCACAAGGATCGATTTTAGGACCACTTCTTTTCAATGCTTTTATTAATGATATTTTTTACAACCTTACTGAGGGCTCTCTGTGTAATTTTGCGGATGATAATACAATATCTATAACTGCTAATAGTACTGGCGAATTATTAAATCTAATAAAATCAAACACCGAAAATTGCATTAAATGGTTTAAAGAAAATGAAATGACTGCAAATCCATCTAAATTTCAGGCAATTACTATTGGTAATAAAGATAGAAATATAGATGAATTTGAAATTGATCCTAATTTTAGCATAAAAGTAGACAGTACTGTTACACTCCTTGGAGTTGAATTGGATGAAAACTTAAAGTTTGATTCTCATATTGACAAAATCTGCAAGAAAGCAGCTAAACAGCTCAACTCACTCAAACGTATTGCGAAATACATGGGTGATAAAGAAAAAAAGATAATCATTAATTCTTTCATACTATGTCATTTTAACTATTGCCCATTGATATGGATGCTATGTAACAAGAGTTGCCAAGATAAACTTGAAAAATAAATGAAAGAGCTTTACGCTTAGCATACTCAGACTATACTTCCTCGTATGAAATCTTGCTTACAAAATGCAATGAAACTACCATCCATATTCAATCGATCAGGCTTCTAGCATTAGAAATCTACAAGACTTTAAATAATCTTAATCCTGTATTTATGAGGGATTATTTTATACCAAAGCGAGTAGACCACGATCTCCGCAGAACGAACCCTCTACAAATACCAAAAGTTAGAACAACCGCTTACGGTATAAATTCTTTATGTTTCCAGGGACCAAAAATCTGGAACGCCCTTCCTGCTGAAACTAAATCAGCCCAAAATATAAAACAGTTTAAAAGTTTTACGAAAAATTGGTTTCTAAACAATAAATGCGCTTGCTCATATTGCAATAAGTCATAGCCAATGCAATCTCTGAGGTTGCTCAATGTTAGTATGAATTAGTGAAGTATCACTATCGTAGCACTAACAGTAAATAATTATTATACTATACTACCAAGTTATGTTAATGTTTTGCTTTATAACACCTGCTCAATCAAGCCAACGTAATGTAAAGAGAAGACTCTTCAGTTAATTCTGTTGGTCTTCCTGCTCCATCCCTGCAAGTTGATTGGTGTTTAAAACAAAAAAGTGATTCAGCTTCACTTTCCTGATTATTCATTTCAATCCACATCTGGGTAAATATTAATTGATAATTCTTTTAGTCTGTTTCTAGCATTTGTACTCTTAGGCCTGTCAGATGTAGAACACTTTTAAGATTTTCCAAAGATGTTTCTATTTCTTACAATTCTCAAAACTACTGTATAACATTTAATTATATTTTGCTTAACAGGATGAATTGAAAGAGAAAGTTTTGAAGTTTTTGATGGAACCATACAAAACTAACAAGGTAAGACTCAAAAGATGGTCAGTTCCTGCAAATAGATTACTTTATATAAAGTTCCAGACTTGCTTATGTAATAAACAGATGTTGATTATACTAGTTTTCTAATAAGAATACTCTTAAGAAAGTGCCTAGAGCCTATTTGTCAGAATCTTTAGAAACTCTGCAAGATGGAAAAAAAGGTCCATTGAAATTGAGGAAATACTTATAAACTTTAACATCATATTTCTGTGGTTTTTCATTATAATGTGCTCCTCAGTGGTTTCTTCTGTATAGATAGCTGAACTAAATTTGATATATGTGCATGAGAAACCATACCATGACTCTTCAAGCAAAGATTCGTATAAAAAATTGTATTAGAGTACAAGAACATCCAAGACGAGCAACAAATTTGGTGACGGAACTAAAAAATAAATCATACACGGAACGTTTACTTGCCCTCGATCTAACCAAGTACTTCAATTATAAGAGGACACAATCTGAAACTTTTCAAATTTGCTTCATCGTGGAACGTTAGGGAGAATAAGTTTTCAAACAGAGTAATAAACGAATGGAACAATTTGCCAGCAACCGTTATAAGTTATAGAGTTTGAGAAATTATGAGAAGATTTCGGCGGTAACGAGAAGCACAACTTTGAATAATGAACGCTAAAGGGTATAATAGGCCAATGACCTTCTTATCCCTCAAAATATCATGTTATTATTATCTAGGAAATAATTCTTTGAAAGGAGAGATGTTATATTTTATTTTTTAAAATATAGTTTTCTAAATGCTTCTATGAATGATCAGTTTGTGATTATGTTTTTGCTTTCCCTTACAGAAAGTCCCAGCAACAGGTAAGCAAAACCCTCTAGATTATTTTAAGCAACTACATAGCATAGCAAATTCGTAAACCGTTCCAACATGCTGGCCAACATCGTTGCCAGCAATTGTCGGCCAACGTGTTGGTACGGTTTGCTATAGATGTTGTCCAAACAAACAACATATTGTCAAAGAAAAAATAGTTGGTTCAACATTTTTAAACATTGATGCGTGTTTCATGTTTTGCTAACATGCTGGCACAACATTTTCAATTTCGGACGTTATCTCGGAGACCTTGAAATGAGAAATACAATGCCTGCCAAAAGTCCTTGGAACACCCCGTAATTTCACCAGAATATGACTCCTCTTTCTTTTCTTGATGGGAAGTACAGAAAATCAGCCCCCTCCCCCAAAACAATGTTGTTCTATTCGTGTACAGTGTGAGGTTTCATAAGATTCATTGCGTGTTGTTGTGGGGTATTCCAAACTGCAGCAAATCAACATTGTTTGAGGGGGAGGGGTTTCTAATGCTGCCAGTGGAGTGAAAATAGTCCAAGTGTTCCAAGACATTTGGCAGGCATTGCAGACTTAAGCTGGGGGTTTGAGTTGGACCACGAGTTTTTTCTTCGTTGTCAACTAAAAGAGCGAGCAACAAACAAACAGCTGCTGCCTTTTCGGCCATTATTGCAAAAGATCATTTACAACATCCAAAACAACTCAGGTGTTGAGATGGTATGGCAAACTGTACCAACATGTTGACCTTTTTTCAGCCTTTTTAAATTTGTCTTGAAGACAATTAAATTAAACTGTGTACGGATAATATATAATCTATTTATTTTTTAGCCAAAGCTAAACCAAAGAAAAAGAGAAAGGTTTGTCATAATTATTTAGAAATTCTTAAAAATATCATTATCGTTAGTATCGTCATTATTTTCCAATAGGATCGTCAAGGAGGGTTTGCCGGGTTCATTTCCCCGTCTTTTGGCTTCTGGGGCCTGCAAGAAGTGAAACAGGTATTTTTCTCACTGCAAATTTTCCGTCAAGAACTTTTTGAGGCCTGCCGACCCGTACCTAACCTTGGTGAAACTGCAGAAAGGATCCATGGTAAAGGATTTAGCTTAAAAACGAACCAAACAAGCATTGGTTTGACTTTGAACTTAGTTGTTGAATTAGTGACATTTCGAAGCATATCCACCCAAAAAGTGTAATGTTTCAATTGAATTCTTCATAGGAGGGTGTGGGAAAAGCAAAAACGGCTTGTTCAAACATTTTTTAGGGAAGTCTTAGATGCATAGCCCTGGCAAAGCCACCATACAGAAAACACTTTTCCATCTATTCGGAAACATAAAAGTTGAGCATTCTTCTGCAGCTGAATAGTCCAGCTTGTAAATTTACAATCTTACCAATTTCAATGTCTCCAAGCTTCAAGCCTCTACCCTAAAGAAAAATGAAATAAAAAGGTGAAAAATATTGGCAAGCCTGTTAAGAACAAAAAATTTCTTCTCAGAAAATTCACTTCACACATAGCTTTTGTGACATTGTGCTGTCGATGACTCACCTTTGAATAATCAAGACCTTCTTTTTGGGGATTTTCTTGCAGTGATAATGATAATCTTTCCACCTTCTTTCTTTCTCTTTTCTGGTCGAAAATCATCACAGGTTTGTCAAGAAGACCTGGCTCTAAAAAAATAGAAAATATGTATTACAGAACTGTCTGTCATAAGGCAGGGAGCCCAGCCCCCTTCTTCTATTGTTTTAAACAAAAGGCCTTTTGCTCTTTTTCCTTAAACAACAATAGAGTGCACATCTAGTCCAGGCTGGAAAGTTTTGGCCCCTTTCTCTTTAATTATTTCCAACAATGGCCTTTGTCATTTTTCAAACAACAACTTTCATTGGTTGTGCTGAGCAGCAGATTGCACATTTACCCATTGTTAACTATCTTTAATTGCATGGGATGTTTATCTTGGAAACCTGGGTGGTAACCTGGCATCTAGTCAAGTCAAGGTACCAAATACAACTAGTCAAGGCCTGCTGCAAATATTGACTATGCACAACCTCCACAGAAGGTGCAGCCTTGCCTAGTGTTTTGAAAACATTAGCAAAACAAAAGTTTCATTGTTTTCCTTTGTTCTACTTGATACCATAAAAAGCAGTCGGGCTGCAAACTAACTCTTCATTTCATGAAGGCAAATTTGTAAATTTTTTAGGATTCCAATTTCCAACTAAGGGGCATTTCACTCTGCAAAAGGCGTACGAGACTTCCATTAAAACAAAAGGACTTTCAAGGGACTTCCGAGTAAACAATAGGACTTCCAGCAAAGGTGTACAAGACTTTCAAGGAGTGAATTGCCGTTTCAGGGTGCAACGAGCCTTCATGCCATAAGAGGTTGTTAGGCATTGTAGGCCTTTTTATGGGCCTTCCTGCTGTCGGTTGCCAGGAAGCCCAGGAAGCCAGGCAGACATATTTTTTGGCGGGCTTTCTAAAACTGAACTTGGTTTTCATTTGGTAATTTCGCCACATTGTAGCTAATTAAGGCAAAATGCAACTGCTTTATTACTGATTTTCTGACGATTTTAGACAATAATTTACCCCGTTCTTCATCACTTGATTCCTGATCTTCCTCTTCTTCGGCAGGTTTACTCGCAGACAAGCGGACCAAGGTTACCACCAAAGACATACGTTGTTGACCTGATGCATAACCCTGGTGAATGTTATCTTGCTGGAACCCCAGAAGCAGTTGCTTATCAAAGAATATAAAAACTCAAAAACTCTGTTTGTCTGTTTGACAGATTGATAAAGCCTCGTTTTTCCAGATGTAAATAATGTTATAAGCGATAGAGAGGCTACAAGGGGAGAAACTTTTTTAAGATATACACAGAGTTTACTTTTTGTAAATTATGCTAATTTGGATGATTGAATGTAATGTCTTTTCTGAGTACATAGTCTTTTCTGAGTTATAGAAAGCCTCAAAATTGAGATGACAAAACAGAAACGTCTTTAAGCCTGATGTTATGCACATCATTGTCGCTGATAAAGGGTGCACAATTGAGTACCTTCATCCCGCTATCTCACAGCTGTTTTTTGGTACATCCAGCACCAGGAAGCGCATATCCCGTATCGCGCCGGTCAAAAACAGCCGCTCTCGCCATCCCGCCAAACCTATTGTGCATCCTCCTGATAAGCGAATATATGAAAATTCTTCGAGTTTAGCTACATGATTTTTACCCGTTCTTGCCTGAAAATGTCCTGTTCTGAGAAATCATGAGGTGGCTATAAGCTACGACAAAAATGCTGCCCCGGAAATATTTCAGACCAACGCGAGAAAGCAATGCAATTTGTTGCGTCGCCATACGCCGCTATACGATGCGATTTACTGCGCCGCTTTACGATGCGACTTTACTGGCGATAAGTAAATGCCAAAACATGCCGCGAAAAGTTCAATCAACATTCTGCGACCTGGTTGGAAAATGAACTGAATGTTGTTGATGTTGTTCTTATAGTATATCTTTTTGCGGAACATGCATGCGAGGTGTGTTTCATTCCAAAAAAAGACGTGCTAGATTTTCGCTATAATAAAATGATTTCCGAGTGGTTTACAGCAACACAATGGGATTTGCAGCAAGGGTTTATGAGATTTTGTAATAAGGAAATTTCCCCTTAGTACCCTTCTATGTACATACATACTGTAGATACTGGCAACTCTGTCTGGGCAATAGAAATGTTACCCTGGGTTCCAGAGCCGTAGCCGTTGAGCAGGGGGTTTAGGAACTGGGAAGGAGATCAAGAGGGAATAGTATTCCCTCTATTCCCTCTTGATCTCCTTCCCAGTTCCTAATCCCCCTGCTAAGCTCAGGGGCTACGGCTCTGGAACCCAGGGTATAGAAATGTTTGACTGTCCGACTGAGTTTTGAAATTGAAATATGAGGTCTTTTGAGTTTCAAATTTCCCTTGTTTGTCACTTTCAGTGAGTTTTCTAGGAGGGTTTTCACTTTTCACAAATTATGCATTTGCAAGTTGCCCATTTGGGGGGTGCAAAAATTCTCTCCCCTGCCCATTGGAACGCCCATTGAAAAAGAATGCACCACGTGACAAAATGACAAACAGCGCGCGTCAAAGTTGAATTGAAGTCTGTCAGCAAAGAACACAAGATGGCGGGAGGAGACGAAGAAAAACCTGGTCAATCTGAGCAGCAGGTTGTAGTAGTAAAGGTTCTTTTAAATATTTAGATCAATTTTATTGAAATATAAAACGTAGCTTTTTTCTTTGGACTGTTTATCTTTCTAATTTTTCTGATATATGTTGCAATAAACGAATGTTTTCAACCCGTGTGTAGGAGGAAAAGATGGCGGACGAAAAACCTGCCGAAGAAGAGGAAGATCAGGAATCAAGTGATGAAGAACCGGGTAAATTATTGGCTAAAATCGTCAGAGAATTAGTTATTTGATGAAGCTGTTTCATTTTGCCTTAATTAGCTTCAATGTGGCGAAATTACCAAATGAAAACCAAGTTTTAGAAAGCCCGCCAAAAATATGCAGATATGTCTACTTGGCTTCCTGGCAACCCACAGCTGGAAGGCCCAATAAAAAGGCCTACAATGCCTAACAACCTCTTATGGCATGAAGGCCCGTTGCCCCCTGAAACAATCACGAAAATAGGTGTTTAAATCTAAGGTTAAAATGTTGTAGCTGTTGCATATTACAACTTTATTATTTAAAAAAAAAACCACACCCTTTTTGTTGACCACACCCATTTTGCATTGTTGGATGCCAGACTGCATACAGTAGTATGGCACTTGCACACCCGGAATTAAAAATATAACAATAAGATAGAACAATAGAAAGTTGCTCTTAGTGCACACACAAGATCTTGTCGAAAACTGCCATAGGGATACTCTGCAAACTGGCAAGTCCTGCAAACTAGGTGGTCTACACCGGTTTGTGGCCTTTTCAATGAGATCTCAGGTTTACAAGAGCCCCTTTCTATCGTTTCATCATATTGTTTGCCAATTGTTTGGTACCTTGACTTGACTAGATGCCAGGTTACCACCCAATTTACCAAGATAAATATCCCATGCAATTAAAGATAGTTAACAATGGGTAATTGTGCAATCTGCTGCTCAGCACAACCAATGAAAGTTGTTGTTGGAAAAATGACAAAGGCTATCGTTGGAAATAATTAAAGAGAAAGGGGCCAAAACTTTCCAGCCTGGACTAGATGTGCACTCTATTGTTGTTTTAAGGAAAAGGAGCAAAAGGCCTTTTGTTCAAAACAATAGAAGGGGGCCGGGCTCCCTGCCTTATGACAGACAGTTCTGTAATACATATTTTCTATTTTTTAGAGCCAGGTCTTCTTGACAAACCTGTGATGATTTTCGATCAGAAAAGAGAAAGAAAGAAGGTGGAAAGATTATCATTATCACTGCAAGAAAAACCCAAAAAAGAAGGTCTTGATTATTCAAAGGTGAGTCATACAGCACAATGTCACAATAGCTATGTGTGAAGTCTTCAATTTTGAACTAACTGAAGACATTTAACTGCCACTGTTTTGTGTGGACAATTTTAAATTTTTTTGCTTGTGAGAAGATACAAGACCGATATTTGAAATAATTGATATCTTTTGTACTGCCCTTATGCACACTGACAGAGCCAACTGACAGGACTCCTCCAAGATGATTTTCTGAGAAGAAATTTTTGTCATTAACAGGCTTCCCAATGATTTTCACCTTTTTATTTCATTTTTCTTTCAGGGTAGAGGCTTGAAGCTTGGAGACATTGAAATTGGTAAGATTGTAAATTTACAACCCAGGTTTATTCAGCACATTTGATTCAATCTGAATTAATGTAAATCAGAGAGGATTTTTTTTCTAAACTTTTAATTTTGAATTCTTTCCCAGTCAAATATGAGTTAGATCGAACCTTGTCAAATGAACTGAAGCCATTGCATAAGTTGCTGTATGGAAGAGAAGGGAAGGTAAGAAAATCCGTAAAACGTTGAACCTTTATTTCTCATCGATCTTATCCCAAATGCCTTAAAAATACTGTGTTCCATGGGTCACAGGTCTGCAGGGCCCTTGAGAGAAAGCCAGGGTCCCTGGGTAATGTAATTGTACATAACCCTGACAGGCATTTTGGGGGGGGGAATCAATGTTAATTTTAATTTCTGGTGTCCCTTCAGAGCCCAAGCCCCAGCCTTTTACACCAATGGACCCCCCTTTTTGACTGTACTGCAAGTCTATGTTTTCAATATAATGTGTCACAGAAGAGGAGTTATTGTTTTTAATGTGCTAATTATTTGCCAATTTTTCAAAATTTCTACTTGTAAACTTTATTTATGTTTGCTTCTTGCGTTTTGTAGATAACAATGGTTAAGAAAAATATAAGAGCATTTTGTGGATTTCCTTATGACTCTGTAAGTCTGAGAATTGAAACTTTTGTAATTTTTTATTCATGAAATTTTATTCATTGCTTTTCTGGATAATATGGATAGTATCCTTACTGTTGAAACAAGCAAGTAAGCAATCTGTCTCTAATGTGTCTGATTATTTTAGCCCTCCATTCAATTAGACCATTCTAGAAATGGTTAAGATACCCAATGGGCACAGTCTCTTGATTACTGTAATATAATGTTTTCTTGCTTTGACAGGACTCTAAAGAATATTCAAATCTTCAGTGGAGTCTTGAAAAGTGAGTATACTTTTTTTTGAATTTGTAAGTTTTTATTACTGCTACAAAATTTAATATTAATATTAATCAATATTGAATAGCAATATTAAACAATATATTTACAAGCCATTGTTGGTGAAAAACTGCAATTTGTTGCCTTTTTCTGTTTTATGCTGTCATCTTGTAAATAAGATCATTATCAGGTAATACTTTGTTAATTGGTTTAGAGTTACCATATTTTAGAAGTACCTTTCATTTTTGATTCAGTAAAATTCCATGATTATTTTTATTCAGGTTCACAAACACAGGTCTGCAAAGACTCTGTGAAATTTTTGGAATGGAACAAAAAGGCAAGAGGGTAAGTTAAAAATTTATTAGCACCAGCTTTATTTTTATTGGGGCATCATTTCAATAAACTTTTGTCCCTCATCATCAGGCAACAAGAAATGTTGTTTTTCTGTTATTTACTGCATGTCATAAAAAAGCTGTCAAAAATTAACCAATCCTGCTAGTAGAAAGCTGAGATTTATGTCACCAGGTATTATTATTGATTTTTCTTTTTACACTTCCAGCCATAGCAATACTACATAAGAGAAGAACCACATTTCTCATTGCCAGTTTTTGGAAATGCTGCCCTAATAATTATCAAAAATTTGTCTTCATAAGCACTAAGCGATTGTTATCAACATTACTCTAAGGTGCCAAATAAACGTCCCCTCCCCGTTAATTAATTTTGAGTTTTTTCCCCCAACACCGGACCTTATTAGGACCCCCCGTTTATTAATTTTGGAAGAAAGAATTTCACTTGTGAAAGGAGTAAACTACGCTTCATAAATCTTATTTTTGATGAAATAACTCGGAAAAAACACAGTAGTGTACAAAAGTTTACACTCAGTAGTGTAATCATAGGCAGTGTAGAGTATAATAGAAATAGTATAGTGTCTTAGGTAGTGTAGTGAATAAAAATTCCCCACCCAGCCGTTTATTAAACCCCCGTTTATTAATATTTTCAAGTAGTTCCCACCCCACCCCATTTATTAAGACCCCCTGTTTATTTGGCACCTTAGAGTACTACTTACAGATATACTACAGATCTATACTACAGATATACTTATATATATTATCATCTCTACTACTTTTTCAGAAACAGCCTTGATAAGTGCAGATGTATTAATTGTATTGTTGATAAATTTTAACTTCAAGGATATATTTGAATTAGACATTTTTGTTTAGAATTCGCCAAACTAACACATATTTATTTGCCGTCAAACAGGATGAATTAAAAGAAAAAGTTTTGAAGTTTTTGATGGAGCCATACAATACTAACAAGGTAAGACTCGAAAATTTGTCACATCCTTCAAATAGGTTATTTTGTCATTCCAAATTTGCTTACACGCTTTTTTTATAAAGAATCCCTTTATAAGGAACCTACATGTAGAAGGCCCGAAAATTTAAAGAACTTATACTACTAAAGAGAAAATCATTAAGGAACTTTTCAATGTTGAATGCTTTTATCACTGTAAATAATCAAGAATTAGAAAGCCTGTTCCATTCATTTGCAGTCGAAAACCACATAAATTGTACGTTACGCGTGTATCAAATGTTTCCCTGAGTAGTCTCGAGCTTTGCTCACATCTAAGTGTCTCTATATAGTGGTCATGAAACTGAACATGCAGTTAAAATTAAGGAACAATTAAGGAACTTTTGGAACTATAATCATCTCAAAAGAAGTCCAAAAATAAGGAACTTTAAGAGCTAGGCCTTGAGCTAGGTTCTTTATATAAAAAAAGTGTGTTTATTAATTCTTTCCTTTATATAGTTTATATAGTTCTTTCCTTAAGATTTAGAAACTCTTCAAGGAGGAATAAAAAGTCCATCAAATTTAAGAAATACTTGTTAACTTTAAAATTATATTTTCTGTGTTTTTCATTATGACGCACTCCTCAGTGACTACGTTTTTGACAATTTAAGGAGCTCAGAGAGATAATCGAGTATAAAGCCATTATAAGATTGTTATCTCAACATAAGACAGTTTCATTTCATATAAAAATTGAAATACAATCAGAAGATTTTCGTAAACAAAAGTAAACATCATCAGTGTGTAGGAATTAGAGATAGTTTAAGCCAAAATTTGTATACCGCGAAAGCTCTATTTAGACCCCCCTTTCTTTTTAGCCATTCACTCTATTTAGCCCCCCCCCCCCTCTTATTTTGGCCACTGGAAAGTTCTGTAGTAAATGTACGAAATTAAATGAAATTAAGTTGTAATGTCTTTGATATCCAAAACTTGTATCTTACAACAACTAACAACTACTTAGTTACTACCAATTTCATGTGATCTAAGGTTAAAATTTTCTTTTATAGTTCATTTTTTAAATGTCTGTAGCATTCGTCTTGACAAATAAAGAACAAAATATGCTAGATAATTTATTAAACCCCCACTCTCTAATAAGCCCCCCTCTCTAATAATTCCCCCCTCAAAGACTTCCAACATGAATAAGCCCCCCCGGAGGCTAAATAGATCTTTTTCCGTAATTGTAACCCCAACATAAGTAACCATACTGCCATTTCTCGAGCAAAGATTCTTATGAAAAATGAGTGAAGTAGAATAATAGAACATGTCGTACATAATTCTTTGAAAGCAAGGATATCAATTTGTAAATGCTTCTATCAACGCTCAATTTTATCATAACGTTTTGTTTTCTGTTACAGAAAGTTCCTGGTACAGGTAAGCAAGACTTTCTTGAGTATTTTCAACTATATAACTAGAAAAACTGCTAGGAAAAAGTTTTCTTGAAAAGAGGTTAATAAGACAGACAATATAACCATGTTTTTGTATTGTTTTTAGCCAAAACTAAATCAAAGAAAAAGAGAAAGGTTTGTTATAAATTTTGCAGAATTCTTGAAAATGTCATTATAATTATTGCATGTAGGATTACATGTTGCACAGATATAAACAATGCTATCCTTTTTTCATTACATTTATATATATACCATATTTACACGTGATTAATAAGAACTCGTTTATAAGAAACTCGTATTGAGATCAATATTTGTTACTTTCAGTACTTGATCCAAAATGATAAGAAACGCTCAGGTTTCAACAATTTTTAGAATTGGAAATAAAGCCTTGAGAAATGAACTTTTGTTACACATTGAATGTTGATTTTTACATAAAACAGCTGTTGTAAACATGAATAGTATTGCTTATTCTATTTGTCAAATGTTGTAAGTGTCAATTACCTGTTTTGGCATTAAGAAACAGCTAAGAAACGGGCGGACTGGCAGGGATGCTAGGTTGCGATTGCAACCTGGGCCTTCTTATTATAGGGTCTTTGACAGACTGTTTCTGTTGTTTCTTGAGCAACTCTATTCGATTTCTTAGGATTTCGAAGAGATTTGGATCGGTTTTGTTCAGTCTGAAAACAGTTGGAAATAACAGAAATTGTTTCTCAATGTAGACAATTGGAAAGAAGTAAAAATAAAACTATAATCAGCGTATGTGCACAAAAATATGGAAGCAAGAAAATATAGAAATGCGAAAATAGGTATAAAGGGAGCCGATTTTGCCATCGAAATATCGCAAATAAGAAAAGAAGTATTAACATGAACAGTAGCCCTTGCCTTGAATTGATTTTTTACAGACGAGCTCGCTAGAAGCAAGTGACAAGAATAATCGCTATAGTAACAACAGGCCCCTTTTACTTGAAATAGCAACCCTTGAGATTCGCTGCCAGTCCACCTCTGGAAACTTTCAGTACCAAAATTCTCCAAAAATTAAAGACTATGGGTACTGAAAAAATCTTAGTTTCTTATAAAAAAGAGTGTACATTATATCATTATTGTACGTGATGTTACCATCCTATTACAGAAGCGTAACCCTTGAGCCAATCGCTCGACGGACCTGCTTTCCATTCCATCTCCTCAGAAACAAAGAAGTTAAACAATCTTATGCAGCGAAGCTATTCGAATTTGCTTCCCTCAGACCTTTGCTGGGTCTGATTCTAAAATTTTAACAGTGAAAATCTTTTTGGCTCTCTTTCGATGCGTCAAAGAGGGGAGAGGCTTCGAGAGAGGTTACAAGCGACCTACAGTTTATTTTCACAAAACATTTTGTTCTGGTTGTGGGTTGGGTTTTCAAAAAGGTCGCCCTGGGTGTAGGTTGATTTTCCCTTAATTTTTCCCTGGTTATTGCCCCCTTTCTTCATTTTACGTAGCACTTGTGTTTGAAAACCCTAATAGAAGTCACTGCCCCCCCCCGGGCAAAAGAAGGAACGCTTAGTAAAAAGAAATCCCTCAGTTTTTTGTTTGTACTGTAGAGCAAAGGAGAATCATCGAAAAAGTCCACGGCAGTTTTAAGTGGTGATGATGATGATGATGTTGAGAGCAATGACGAAGATGCCGATAATGAAGAGGAAGAGGACAAAAATGAAGAAGAAGATGGCGATGAAAAAAGCGAGGATAAAAGGAAGGTAGGAAATCGTTGAGAAGTGTGTTATGGTTGATGCTCTCAGAAGAAGTTCTTTAGAGCTTTTTCTTCTGACACTCCTCGGAGTATAAACGCCAGAAACAGACGGAAACAATTGAAACAAGTGCAAGCAACGTTCCTGGAACGGTATAGGCTCGACACTTAGCATGACGATGTACTAGGATGCATGCAGTGTCAATTTTCTATTTTCTCTGGACCTCAGTTACAAATTCTGTCTGTCGGGTTTGCAAACGAGACGAGGATCATTGGCCTTGTGGTCAAGTTAATCAATTTCACACTTGAAAATTTCTGGCAGTGGGTCGACGCGTGAATCAACGCCATCCTGCAAATCAAAATTGGACGTGCCATAATTTCAAGTTGAGCTTAAGCCACTAATTGATTCAGAGGTTGTGCCACTGCGATGCCAGAGAAAATTTCTGTGACACCGTGTGACACTAAAACGACATCTGAACTAGGGCTTACAATTGCCAAAATTTAGAGAACAGTGTCAGTAATCTTAGTTTAACCTCTTTTCTGATAAGAAACTAGGATTCATTTTTTTATCTCGGAGGGAAGAAAGCTCATCGAATTTAATCCTGGTCCATTGTAGGTGACAAAGAAGAAGTCAACAAGCAAGCCAAAGAAATCCAAACCAACTGTCATCAAACTCCCTACGCCATCAAAGAAACGAAAAGCTGATGAAAAAGCAAAGAAATCTTCAACGCCCAAGAAATCGTCTCCGAAAAAAGGTAATTTCATTCTTAGATAGGTGATTTTAAGTAAACTTGTGCTGTAATTAACTACATCAAATATTTAATACGTGGTCATGTCATGTCATGTCACTCCCATGGCCCTTTGACCGTTGGGGCACTTTGATAAGTCCACTATTTTCCTCCACCTTCCGCGATCCATGGCCAGCCTCGTACACTCCGTCATACTCTTCCCTGTCCATTTAGCGATGTCTCCTAACCATGTGTTCCTGGGGCGTCCTCTTCCTCTTCTACCTTCTACCCTCCGTGCATTATGTCTCGAGCTAATGTTCTGTTTTGTCTGGTCACATGCCCAAACCATTGCAATTTCCGACGTCTTGCTGTTACTATCAGTGATTCATAGGCACCAATTAGTCTCCTCATCCTTTGTTCCACTTCTATGTTGGTGACCTTCTGTTTCCAAGTTATCCCAAGTATTCGCCTAAAGCATCGAAGTTCGAATGCACAAATCTTTTCTCCAGATATTTGCTGTGGGTCCACGACTCACAGCCATAAAGGGCAATGGATGTTATCAAAGATTTCAGTAGTTTCGCTTTCATCATAGTTGAGATACCGTTGGATTCCCACAATCTGTTCAATTTTGCAAGTTGGTTTGTAGCTACTGCTAGCCTTTTCTTGATTTCATATTCTGAAGTAACATCTGCGTTCAATGTTGAGCCGAGGTATTGGAATGCCTTCACTTCTGCCAGCTCTGTTCCACCAACTTTGACCCCAGTATAGATGTCGTCTTCGGCTTCAACTCTAGAAGTGACCATTATTTTGCTTTTTTCAGCGCTGATTTCCATTCCGTATTTTCTTGCTGTTGTGTCTAATCTAGTAGTGAGCTCTGCCAACTCTACCTTGGAGCCAGCAATGAGGTCTATGTCATCCGCGAACCGCAGATTAGTTATCTGCCTACCCGAGATCTTTACTGTTCCTGCATGGTTCTCGAGTGTGTCTGACATGATCTGTTCTAGGAAGATGTTAAACAAGCATGGGGAGAGGATGAACAAATAGTCAGAACTTATAGGATACAGTTGATCGCGGTCGCTACAGCACTCAGGTCAACTACGACTGACGGGAATCAGTTGTCAACTGATCGCAAAAAGTAGGACATTTCCAACTCTCTGGAATTGTTCAAAATGTCGACATAAGCTTGGCTTAAGGCTTTTCTTGTTTTACACCGTTTTTGTAAGAAAGAGATTTAGTATTTAGCAAGAAGCATTTATAGGCATTGCTTCGCTTCATTCTATTCTATTCTATTCTATTCTATGATTTATTTAATGTTAGTTTTGACAATAGTGATGTGACACTAATTTACACTAACATGAAGCAACTCCAGAGATTGCATTAGGTCATTATTTGTTGCAAAAGGAGCAAGCGCATTTGTTACTAAGAAACCACGTTTTTAGCAAGTTTTTAAACTGCCTTTGGTTTCGAGCTGATGTTATTTCATCCGGAAGGGCGTTCCAGATTTTTGGTCCTTGGCAACTTAGTGATTTGATTCCATAGCTTGTAGTCCTGACTTTCGGAATTTCAAGGATATTTCTTTCTTTCATGTACTCAAGTTAATGTTTGCTGAGTAAATTGAAGAAATCCGGATATAAGTCTTTTTAAATCTATAAAAATCCCGGCAATCTCACCATAAAGATAGATTTATAAATCCCATAATTCATGTACATCATTTCAAAGGTATGTATACCCCTTGCACTTCACCGTATCTATAGATCTCTCATGTTTTTGCAAGCTCTCTATCAATGTGACAACCTTTTCATCATGAACGTTTTTTGTGTCAGGATGCAATGATTGAAAAAATTGTTCGAGAATTATTAGAAGAAGCAGATTTGGAGACTGTGACGATGAAAATGATTTGTAAACAAGTAAGACTGATATCTTTAATTTTCATCTTCATTTTCAATTTATTTTGCACTTTCGAATTTACCAATATCACCGTCTTACCAATTCTTATTGCTGGGGCAACCCAAAGACCGATTACTACAAGGACTGGGTGCACCACTCCCTAACTAATGGTCTTTCCAGCAAACTTTGCCAGTGCTGCAGCTGGAATGCCACTCTCTTAATTGCTGAAATGTAGACTCTAGTTTGGCTAGCATTGAAAAGAACTTCACAATTTTCTCTTGGTTTCTCTTGGTAACATTCTTTGAAGCGACAAGGCTAATCTGCCCCCATTTTATTGTTACTCATGTCTAGTAGTCTAACAGTGATAGATCACTTGAAACGCTACCAGCAGGGGTTGCCCGCAGGATATTCTTGATGTTCTGTTGTCCTCTGGATGTAAAGGGCTCGCTAAACAAGTAGACATGTCGCGCCCGACGTTGTCACACGTTACATGTCCCCTCGATTTCTCCCAGTTTAGCCACCTCGGAACACAAATGTTTCTGGGAGACACCAGAAACATTCCTTGTCTCTGTGACTCGGGGACATGTTGCGTACTTGTCACTCGCATGTTTAGCCACCCTGGGAGACACGTCGAATACAATGTGCGAGCGAACTGTCTCCTAGTTAGCCATAGCTTAAGTGTCAAAACACACTGACTTTTAGCCTGTATTGGCTTTAAAAGAGTCCGAAAAATGAAAACTGCGAGTCGCTTGACATTGTATAGAAATGGCTGAAAATGATTAAGCATTTATCCTATAGGTTTTCAACAAGTTCCCTGGACAAGATCTCACTGAAAGGAAGGCATTCATAAAAGATACAGTAAAAAAGGTACAGTTACAAATTCCCGATCATGGAAACTTTAAAACCTATGTTATAAGCTTTTGTTATTTCAAACAATTTGCTCAATTGTCTATGAAACACTGTGACTAGTAGCTTGAAACTAGTGCTATCGTAAAATCTCTATGCTAATGTTTTGAAATGGCCACGTTTGATGAAGCTACACAAATTGAACTTCATTTCAAAATGAATTTCTAAAGCTTAGGTGAAGATGAAATGGTGTTTTAGCGCCAGTTGCTAGTATCTTATAATTATTAATGAGTGGATAGATTGTCATGTAAAAATTTGTTGATACAAAAGTTCCGCCAAACTAAATTGAATTTAATTGTATATCTTTGCCATTATAGGTGATTTCATGACCCTGGATTGCTGGAACAAACATTGCATAACATTACCAAGATGCAGAGCACAGCCAGGGAAGCTTATGTCGTGTAGTAAGGACATCATCCAATAGTAAGAAAGACTTAATTTACAAAAACCAGCCTTTGAACTATCAAGTCCTCTCCCTATCCATAACCCTCTGAAACTAGAAGGAAATATGGAACTTTTTTATATTCTCTTATTTTCCTGCTGTTTTATTTTCACTTTATTTTCACTTTTAATTTTTAACTACGTTTTCTAACATTTAACTGATGTATATTTGTAAAACTTTTTTATGACAGGATAATTTTATTGCTACAGTTTTATTTTGGAAGTTTATGTCGTTTTCAAACTTGCCGAAATTCATTGCTATCATTTTTGGAGCTAAGTGCTTATGTCCTCTACACTCTAAGGTCCCTTGAGTTGTCCAAATGAGGCAAATCAATAAGGTGGGCGTAAGTAGGAAGTATATTTTAGCAGCAGAGCGGAGAACAAGTACAGCTAAAAACCTGATGTAGCCAAAGTTAGTGCATATGTATGAAATAGAGAAAACTCAAGAAGTTTTGTCAAGGATTTTGAAAGACATTCTAGCTTCCAGAGTGGAGGAAATTTCCCAAAACAATGAAGAGGAAACAACAGAGTCAGACACACTTAAACTTAGGCCCGCTGAAGGAACCATTTCTTTAAGCCATTCGTTTTGTAGCAAGCTGCTTGAGGAAGAAATGTCAGATGATTTTGATGATTATGATTATCAT
>JACTAT010000319.1:0-47824 GCA_014526335.1 Chrysaora quinquecirrha
GACCACGTTACAAAACATTTCTCGTTAAGCATTTTCTGCTTGCGCCAATCAAGAACTGTTTTTGAACTTTTTAAGAAAACATTGCTCAACAAAAACTTCTTGTCAATCAATGTTTGGCGACGTAACCAAACGTTCAAAGATTGCTTGGTACACAATTGGCAATTGTTGGATAACAGTGTTTTTTCTTTTTTCCAAGGCCTAGGTCTTAACCTCTTTTATTTCTATAGGTACCTTATCAAAGCTCGCAAATCATCTCGGACAGCAGAGGTAACTTTTTCCGAATTTTCAATGGTGATTTGTATCGAGCTAATTCAGTTCCTCACGAATGGATCAAGTTGGACGAAAACTCTAAATTCAGTTACGTGATTGGTATAAATGGACAGCCTGTCGCCATAGCAACATCTGGTGAATTAAAGATGGTTGGACATGGAGGTAAAAATTGAATTTCATCACGTTCTTTTTCCAGTCTATTATTCATCATGGCGTTAATTTAGGGTGTGCTTGTGACGTCAGTAGTTTCAATATCTTGGCGAGGTCGTGGTTCGAGGCCTAGCCACGGTAGCATTGTAGCATCGAAGTCAGGGTCGAGGTTAATCTAAATTCATCTTCCTCTAAGGTTCTAGCGACTGACGCTAAATCATCTTTGCGTTAGTTTAGGATGTGCTTGAACGGGACCAGTTCCCGGAGTTTTCAAGGCTGTAGCCTCTGAAGGTACCTTTGATTGCACTCAGAATGCCGAAAACGTCTTGAAGGCATCTAAATCATTTGCTGAATGTGTTGTGGCGTCGTGGTCTTATCTAGCATCGTGGTCTTATCTATTGTGTCAATAGCTCAGCGAGGTCGTGAACGGTGAAGCTGAGATGGTGTATTTAGCGCCTGTCGCTAGGATCTCAGTAGTAGTTTAACTTATTGAGACCTCTATCCTGGCTTTGTCCCTACTGTATCTTGGGCTTGAACCCGGACCTCACTAAGCTTCTGACACCACGAGCCCGCTGGATTAGACCACGACGCCAGAGCACCTTCAATCGTAGTACCTCGTGGTTCGATCCTAGCCACAGTAGCGTCACAGCCAGGGGTAAGGTTAATCTTAGTTCATCTAGTTGTAAGGTCCTAACGACTGTTGCTAAATACACGTTTTAACCTATATCTTCACCATCACCATTGTCTCCATCAGGCAGAAGATTTGGTAGGCTTTTCTTTTTCCTTTATAAATATTCGTTGTATAGTACATTGTTGTAAGGTTCAGCATTCCAAATCAATCATGCCCTTAAAGTTGGAAGAAAAATGATCTGTTATGATTGTCTCTACGTTATTCCTTTTTCCTATTATATTTTCTCTTTCTTGTTTCACTGTACTCCTCCTTTTCGTCCATTGTTGGGCTGTTGGCCTCTTTCATCAGATTTCAGTATTCTCGCTTATTCCCTGGGGGTGGGGTACATGACCTATGAATGGACGGGGATATGCCGCCCAGATTTCACAAACCCACCCATTTATAATGTAGACACAGACCGGGTACCTACCCTATATTATGGGTAATAACAAGCGGAATATGAGAGTAATAAGGCTTTCTATGTCATATTATTGCTTGAAATTGCACTACGAACATCTTCAATGCGATATTAACATTATTTGGACTCGAATGTTTTCTTCAATTTCCCACTCTGTGATGTGGGGATTTGGGTTAAATCATTTTAGAAAATTTCAGGGTCAAAAATATGGGCGGCACATACCCGTACCCAAATTATGCCATGCACCCCTCCCCCTGGGCTTATTCTTGGTAGATTAGTGTATCCTTTCTCTTTGGTTGTCATATCGTCTATTCCTAATGATTTTTAATATTGCCTAATTTGTTTTCGTAGGAGAAAACACGTTTAAAATCTTCCATTCTGGAGGGCTTTGTTTGCAAAGGAAATCCACGATAAACAATAATGCAATGCTTGGTGAGAAATGTGCATTTTTTGAATTGGAGAAAAACGATTGCTGGAAAGACACAAGCCAACAGACTTATCTCAAACCCGGAGTATTGAACGTTTTGCTTACCTATTCAACAACATGTGTACCTAATACCTTAAGGAGGCATTTGTTGGACGTGATACCTGTTGTCGGAATTGGTTACCTGACACCGTATGCCAATCAAGCTACCCCTAGCACGACTTTAATTTCCAGAGTATTTTCCTCTCCAAATTTCAGATATTTTCAGTTTTATTTTGAACAAGGTGAGGTATTTTGAAAGCTATTTTTTGCTTCTTGTTCTTTGGGAAGTACCAAAACCCCCCAAAACCTATATTAATTCTAATGATATCCCAACTTATGCTTGCAGCATCTGCTTTCAAGAGAATCAACAGCTTTTATCCAAAACGGAAAACTCAAGGTTGGTGTCTTTTCGTTAATTGATTGATACCAGAGTTATATTTGTAGGTTAGTTACGGTATGAGCGTTTAACCGGCTATGCAACGTTTTGTGAATGTTGCAGTCAGATCAGGGGGATCGCCTTTGTTAGCCCTTGTGATAGCATTCCCAGATGTGCGATCATCACTAATATATACAACGAAGCAAAAAGCTTAATATGTTGTTTATTCCAAGTTAGTCAACAATAATTTATGGCAAAGAGAGGAACTACCATCTTACTTCTCAAAACGCCAAACAATGCTCATCTTCCCACTGTATCCTGCAAGCTGATTGGTGTTGAAAACACAATGCCAATTCGACTTCGCTTTCTGAATGGTGTATTTCGATTTGCATATAAATTCCGCCTTGATGGTCATTTGATTCTATCTGTTTCTGACGTTTATACTCTGAATGTCAGACGAAGAAAGCTTTTAAGTGTGCCCAGAAATGCTTCCGCTGTTTCTCGCAATTTCGAAACTCTGTGCCACTCAAAAACTATGCTGAACTGACTTACGTTAGCGAAAAGATAGAATCACCTTTGGACATACTTAACCGTTTCTTCGTCAAACACTCCTCCGGGTATAAAAGTCAGAAACAGAGCGAAACTACTGACTTAGAAGGAGTGGAGTATAAGCCCAGATGCACATAAAAAGGCACCAAAAGTAAAGCTGCATTGGTATTTTGTTTTAAACGCCAATCAGCTTATGCGGTTACCCCATTGAGGCACTATGTCAACAGATGTTTGTTTCCACTCTTTTTCGCTATCCTCAAGTTCTGCACAATTCCAAGATGACTCTGACTGAAGAAAGTTTTACTAGATCATCAAACCTGTGCCAAACGAGTTCTGTACGTCTGTAAGACTAAAAGTTTTAATCTACCTATTTCTCTATTTATATTATAGGAACAGCAAATAGCGAGTTGAAGTTCGAGATCACTATTATGTTTCGTGTCCGTGATATGAAATTCGTCGAAAATTTTCGAGATCTGCATGGAACCGAGGCCACACTGGTCTACACACAAGTGAGGCAAGAGGTAATTTTTCCTACTGTTTTGCTCGATACTTTTTAAACTAGATCTTTACCCTTCCCCACCCATTAGGCCCCATTAGGTGGATGGGTAAACACTTCATATCTCTAATACCCTAATAGGGTTCCACTTCTCCCAAGAAATGTACTCTGAAACCCAACCCCTATCTCTTGTAGAGCTGCACCTTATTTATTTAGTATTACCTAATATTCCCCCGATGTTTTATTATTTATTAAATATCATCTTAATTTTAGCTTGACCAAATATTCACTGAGAGCAATCATTATGTTAAATCAACATTTGGCGAGATAAGGTAATATAAGATGATCAATCTGTCTTTTTATAATGCAATAATTATCTACATTTAACAATCTTACACAGAAAGTGCAAACTTTGTTCATAAAAACGCAAAATCAAGATGGAGAATTTAATACCCTGTCCTGCTCTCACTGCTGTTCAGGAAATGGTGTCACTCGAATGTGGCCCAATTGTTAAAGGTCTCTCCATAAATATTCCTCGAATTAAGCTGTATCAGTTAAGAGCTGCTTTTATTTTGAGAGGATTAATATAATGGCTAGGGCAGGGTAGGAAAGGCCATTCTTGGTAAGATTTGAATAGCTGTAAGGCTAGATTACTGTCTGCAAGAGTTGGCAAAGGTTGCTGACAGTGCCAGGGTTAGTGTAAGGGCAAATAATAGCATCTTTAAGGGCAGGGAAGGCAGGGGCCCTGGTTGCTGTAAGGACCCGGGTTACTGTAAGGACAAAAATAGTATCTGTAAGGGCAAGGAAGACAGGGATTGTATAAGGGATGCAATGGCGTTTTATCTGTAAGGCTGAGGAGGGCTTGTTTTGTGTAACAGCTTTGCAAGGATACGGATGGTCCGGATACTTATTTAGAGATATTGTTGAATGCCTAAAACCGGGCCTCCGCTAGGCAAAATTCTTTGCACGTAGGAAAAGCTTTTGTTGTTATACATGCACAGAACTGCATTTGAGGGTCGTTCAGGAGGGTCACATGTTCTTTTTTCCCTTGAGAACTCCCCCTTGTTTCCTGGAGTTTTTTCGGAATATTTTTAAGGTTGATAGTCAAGCGAATTGATAGCGGATGATTTTACCTGATCCATGTTTCCATATGCTCCCTTGTTCATTGTAAATGTTCCCATATTCCGTGGAATCTCTGAACGACTCTCATTTTCTGCTCGTTCTCCCGTCGCAGCGATTGACGGGCACTATCCGGCTAAAATGTTACAAAAAACGTTTCATGTAATTTTTCCAGATAGTACCTACGCTTTAGTTTTTAGAAACCACGCCCTTTTGCACCTCCAGTGCTGGACCATTGTTTATCGTGCAACAAGCGTTTAACGTGCGCAGAAATGTTTACATATTTTCTACTGGATATTTCAGGCAAAAGAGAGAACTCATTACATGGTGTACTAAAGACTCAATCTGCAACACTCCACTTGAGATACAGTTTTATGGTTATATCTGGTTGTCATTTTTAACAAACTACGAGAAGACTATTCTTCTTTCTGGAAAATTCAATGGGGAAGAAACTTATTGCAATAATCATATATGCAGTTTTACTCTCAGCGAAAAGGCACGGGGAGGTAAATGAGTTCTTTTTTTCTGCTTATTTTCCGTTTCATTACTCACTAGCTGTTTTTCTTCCCATGTCAGTACTCTTTAGTTCGAAAATTTTTCCACCCCCTAGTCTATTAATTTTTCCTCATTTTAAAAAATCAGAGCAAGATTTTTACGTGTCGAGAGGATCCTAGTCACGTTCCTTTTTTAACACACGAGTCAAAAATTTACAGCCCCCGCGTTTATTTTGACTCACTTTTATGTATTTCAATATTATCTTTATTTCTGCAAACTCTCTATGTTATTGGCCAGCAAATTAGTTAGTAAGTTATTTATTTATTTTGTTACTTTGTTAGTTAATCAGTAGTTAGTTAGTTAGTTAGTTAGTTAGTTAGTTAGTTAGTTAGTTAGTTTGTTAGTTAGTTTGTTTGTTTGTTTGTTTGTTTGTTAGTTACCTATTTAGTTACTAAGTCGTTAGTTAGTTAGTTAGTTAGTTAGTTAGTTAGTCAGTTAGTTAATTAGTTAGTTACTTAGTTGGTTAGTTAGTTAGTTAGTTAATTAGTTAGTTCGTTAGTTAGTTATTTGGTTAGTTAGTTAAGTAATTAGTTAGTTGGTTAGTTAGGTAGTTAGATAGTTAGTTTTAATGAGTTAATTAGTTAGTTAGTTAGTTAGTTAGTTAGTTAGTTAGTTAGTTAGTTGGTTAGTTAGTTAGTTGGTTAATTTGTTAGTCAGTTAGTCAGTTAAGTAGTTAGTTAGTAAGTTAAGTAGTTAGTTAGTTAGTTGAATACTTAGTTAGTTATTAGTTAATGAATACATTTTTTCGTTAGTTAGTTAGTTAGTTAGATAATTTGTTAATTGTCTTCAAATTGCTCTTATGAATTAAAGAGTGTACTGAGTATTCACCCCGGCTGTGTAGCACAGATCCACATCAGCTGTATAGATATTTCAAATTAAATCGTCGTTAGAGAAGATTGCTTGCTTGTTTGCTGTTTTAAAGATTTATTCTATTCTCTTCTGTATCTGAATTTTTTCTTAGGTCTCACCAGCAAGCCCAACATTCAATTAATAAAAAGCACATCATCAAGCCTTGTATTTCAATATCTACCTCCAAAATACCAAGGGATGCACACTGGGTATAAGATATCTTATGTGGCAGAGAGGACACTTCAACCAGGAGTGCTTTATTTTCGCAATTTGACTTTGCAAGATGGGCTGATCTTTACAATACCCTCCTTGTTTCCTTATTCTATGTACAATTTAACCATTGAGCCGCTAGAGCCACAGAACAGCGCTCAGTCACCGTTTGTAATACAGTCGTCGACTACTGAGAAAGGTACGTATTCACGACCCCTAGCTGTAGCTTTGTCTTCTAGGGTATTAAGGCTTTTTGATTTGTTGTTCATTCTCTATCTAACTAACCAACTAACTATGACTAACTAACTTACTAACTAACTAAGAAAGTAACTAACTAATTAATTTACTAAATAACTAGCTAAGTAACTAACTAACTGTCTATCTAACTTACTTGCTGACTGACTATCTAATACCTAACTAGCGAACTTGTTTACTAGCTAACTAACTAACCAGCTAACTAACTAACTAACTGACTAACTTTCTAACTAAATAACTAACTAACTAACTAACTAACTAACTAACTAACTAACAAACCAACTTACTTATTAACTCATTAACTAACTAACTAGTTAACCAACTAACTATAGCTGACTAACTTACAAATTATTCATCTAACTAACTACTAGCTAACTAACAGAATAACTGACTCAACCTTATTCCTCCTCGTCTCCTCGGATGACTTAAAAAGTCTATGAAATGGTAAATGTTGCACTGGGTATAAAATCGGGTCGAGTTTTCCAATGTATTGTGGCAAGCATTGTGTGTCTACTATATATTGTATTTCATTTCACTATCCTTCACCATTATCGCTTTTTTCTAGCACCCACACAAAGCCCAAAAATTAAATTGAAAGGCAGATACAGATTCTCTTGCGAAATAAAAATAAATGATCTGTCATCTACTCTGGAGTGGAATGGAATTTCTTTAGGATATGAGGTCTTCTATGAAAGAAGAGCAAAGCTCTCAGATGAATTGTTTGGCAATTTTGACATGGAAAAGGCTTCACGCTTTCAAGCAAGACACGTTCCACATGGAAATGCGTCTGTATGGCTTTCAAACCTGAAAGTGTACAGTGAATACGTGGTTTACATTGGAGCACGAAATTCAGCTGGGGTTGGTCCCGTGTCAAGGTTGGTTTTTAGGACCAAGCCCGGAGGTGAGTTCTGGTTTTTTTTTAATCCTGTAAAAGCTCCGTTTGAGCACCCCTCGCTAGATTCTTAAGCCCCATTTTCTATTTTCTATTAACCTTTTCGACAAACGGACGCGAAACTTATGCAGAATTCACGATATATAACTCTTGACATCGAATTCGTATTAAGCATTAAAACCTTTTTCTAGTTGCACAGTTTCACGGCTCTAGCTTATGTAGCCTACTAATGTTAGCTCAAAGTTTCAGATCTTGTAAAGGTTTAGGCCGTAAGGGCTAAAAAGTCTCATGTTTCAAGTTCAGACAATCATGTCTTCTTACACTTTGAAAATTTTCTAGTCCCTACCTCCGGCTGCCTGTGATCGATGGATTGATTGCTAGGCAAATACGCTTGCTGTTTTTGCAAGGTATTGGTTTATGTGCTAAGCACAGGGGGGGGCCACTGAATAGCTTAGGGCTAATCTAAGTAGTGCAACCCCAGTACTTCCTCTCGGTGTGACCATGTCTCGTGATTCCTTTTGTCTTTTGCCTGGGATTACAGAGGGCTGGCGACTTTCCTCACTCAGGTGCGTAGAATTTGGGTGAGTTTGGCCTTGGTTGTTGAGTTTTGCCTTGGTGGCAATCGAAAGCAAGACAATAGAGGCTTCCGCAAAAGATGGGCACCGTTTTCATCAATCCCTTGTTTTCATAGGGTTTTACGAAGGGAATTCTGGGAATAATTTCCTTAGCTACAAATTCAACGTCTGCAGCTATGTAAAATACGTAACTAAGGAAATTATTCCCAGAATTCCTTTCGAAAATCCTTAATGAAAACAGTACGCAAAAATGGCGGCCATCTTTTGCGGAAGCGTCTATTGTCTAATAAACATGGTTAGGGGGGAGAGGGGAGATCTACAGATGATCGCAAAAATATTTTGGCTGTTCTAATACATTTTGTCCTGGACTGTAGCTTTAAACAGTTTACTGGAATCTTTTCAGCAAAACAATAAAATTTGCCATTTAGAGTATAATTTTAATGCTTTGAGATACTTTTTACCTGATCTTAACTGCTGATCTTTTTTCAGCCCCGGAGAAAAGTCCAGAAAACTTCAAGGTTACTCAGCTGAACCGAACTTTCGTTAAGGTTACATGGAAAGCCTTGGCTAACAATACAAGTATTTGGAATTCAAACGAAAAACATTGGTTAGGCTATGAGTTGCGTTTTCATGAGATCAGTATCCCACCTTTAACATCCGATGCCGCAAACGCTAGTGTTGTATTTTGCAATGGTAGTAAAACAACCTCTCAAGTGATTGGACCGTTAGCAGAAAGCAGGGAATACATGTTTGAAATAGCAGCTAAAAATAGTTTTGGAATCACAGAGCATTTTACCAAGATCTGCTTTTTAATGAAGGAAGGAGGTTTGTGTTGATGCTTTTTCTGTATTCATTGTATGCTTTCTATTCAGTGGCAGTTTTGAATGGTTTTAGAAGTAACGTAAACCCACGAATTTCCAATATAAGCCCCCAGTTATTCTGTAAGCCCCCCTCCCGGAATTAAAGCCCCCTAATTTCAATTTAATGTTCCCTTCATGTAAAGCCCGCTCAATTAAAAGTTCCCCCCACATATGACCCTTTATATTTGTTTTTTTTTAAGTAAAAATGTGACTAATGAACACTCTTGTATCAATGACTGTTACAAGCCCCCTTTACCCCTTTATACAAGCGCTTTCCGATTATTAGCCCAACAATAAGTGCCGTTGAATAGATAAACCCAGGACTGAAAGTCGGCATATTACAGTATGCCTCTAACGTTCCAACTACCCATTTAGCTCTTTAGCTCATTGGCATTGTTGACTCCTCTTAGCTCATGTAGTCCAGGTTCGAATCCCAACAATAGACCTTTTCAAAGAAGCCTGGGTCGGGCGTGAAATTTTTCTGGCAAATGGTAGATATTTCCAGTAAGTGAATCCTGTCCGCGTGCAACAATTTGAATTGCGGTCGTTACAGATGTTGTGCATCAAATTTTACTTAAAATTCTCGTTTGATTGGAATAAAAGTGAAAGAAAGGCTTCAAATCCCACCATATCTGCTCAAGGAGACATTTAATGAAGTGTTTTCGTGTTTGTGAGTTGCTTGTGTCTTGTTTTCTGAATTTCTGCACATATTTTCAACATTTATTGTTGCAGATTCCTTTACTCTCTTTTACTTCAATTATTCGTGAGTTTGGAGCAAAATTTGCTGAACTTCCTCTCCTAAATCGACCGTAATTCTAGTCGTTGAACACGGAGAGGGTTCCCTTAACTGGAAATGTCTACTATTTTCCAGAAAATTTCGCGCCCGACCCAGGCCTCTTTGAAAAGGTTTGTTGTGCTAAGCCACGTGTGGAAAAATCTGTCTCTAATCAACATAGAGAACTAGATAGAAGACCACGATATTCTTTGCTTGATATTTCTCATTCTGCTTCTCCTGTCCTTCCTTTTTATTATACAATACTTTATACTTATTCTAACTTTTCCTAGTTCCAAGTGGTGCTCCAAGAATATTGACAGCAATCCATAACTCTTCGTCATCCCTGACCATTACAACTGGTGACATAAGCCTAGAAGATGAAAAAGGAGCGGTCGTTTATTATAACGTCTCAGTCACAGCAAAACCCACAGAAGCTAAAGGGACAAGCAATTCACACAATACACACAATACACGCTATTACCAGATGCGTGTAGCAGACTCCAGCTTGATTTCAACGGATTTTGAAAGCGATAGTTTATGCCGTACTACTGACAGAAGTCGCGCGGTAGAGAATGCGGCCTATGTTTGCCCTAATAACTCAAGAACGATCAACGCTACTTCGTTTGTTGTTACCGCTACGGTACCAAACTTAACATACTGGACTGAATATGAGCTGGAAGTATCCGGGTGCACATGCAAAGGCTGCAGTGTGTTTTCACCGCCTATTACCGCACGCACTGATGAGCACACGCCAACTTGTAGCCCGACGAAACTGGAAACTCGAAGGAGAACTTCAGTATCTCTGCAACTTTTCTGGAGCCAACCGCCAGTTAGTTGCATGCATGGCGTATTGACACGATACAGAGTTTATTTTGGGCCTAAGCAGGATTTCACCAATAGACTTGGGCGATTAAAGGATTGGCGCCCGTTAGCAGAAGGCGAAAGAAGTGACTATTATTACAGTGACTTAAAAGCTTTATACTCGTTTTTTCCTAATTTGAAGAAGTATTCAGAATATTGTTGTGTTGTTGCTGCTGCCACGAGTAAAGGCTTTGGACCAGTTTCCAGTCCGCTATGCGTTTCAACACTTGAAGACAGTAAGTTTAATTTTAGGCTTTTTCTTTCCTCATTTCTGTTATAATTTTTCTCTTCTCTTCAGCTAAAATGCTATCATGTCGCTGTAGACTCATTACGAAAGTCCCGCGCAAACAACAACGGTAGACTTATTAAATGATTCTTTGTTTTAGCTTCCTTGGCCTTAATTCAAATCAATCCAAAATTGTGAAATCCGTAAATAGTTGTTGCTGGTGTTTATGATGGCTGATCAAACTAGTAGTATGAGCGGTTGTGGTGTAAAGGGGGCTGGGAGCGAATCTACGACTGCTATAGTGAGTCAACAGCAACGGCTATTTGTAGAAACAAGAGCAATTTACATTAAACAATTGAATTGGATGGCCTAATGCTCAGACTGGCGTAGGAATTTCTGAGGCACCTATCTATCAGATTGGCCTAAGGAGCGAAAGCTACGACTCATGTAATCAGTCTAAGGTCGCTGTACTCTCTGAGCTGTCTTGCGCTCAAAAATTCAAAACACTATACAAACCCAGCTTACAGCTTCACATATCTGTTTGGCGGCTGTTTGGCTCATTTCGATCCACATCTGTTCAAAAAATTTTCGTTTGATAACGATGCCACAGTTGACATAGGTTTCAAGGGTAGATCAGTGGTTATATAAATTTTGATGATTTTTCTTCTAACTTTATAGGGCCAGATGGACCTCCAACTGGTGTCAAAGGCTTGGTAATGGTTGATGGCATCGAAATATCATTGCAGCCTCCTCAGAAAGAAGTAGCCAATGGAATAATCAGAGAGTATACTATATTTTATGCTGAGAATAGCACTGATGGTGTTGAACATAATGTTACAGTAGAAAGGAATCTCACAGCAAATGAAATTGTTACTTTGAAACTTGTTAAAGGTCTAAAGCCTTTTCATTGGTATAAGTTCGAAACCGTTGCCGCAACACATGTGGGATCCGGTGTGATTCGATCCGAGCCGATTGTCGTCCGCAGTCAGGAGGCTGGTAAGTTTATCTTTGTTTACTGAGGTACTGTAGCATTAAGCAAAGCCTGGTTTCCGTAAGATCGTAAACAGCGTCAGCAACAGTCCTTGTAGATCTCCAGATTTGATTAGAGTACTGCCTTGCGAGCATTACGACTGCGCTGAAGGTGAATCGGAAGTAGCTATCGGGAGAGTTGAAATGAGTTAAACTTGATTGAGACCAGAACAGTTGTAAAGCAATGTGCCCGTCCCAGAAAGTTATAGATTGGTGCAAAAGCATTATTTCTTTCTTGCAAAACAACAACACGATTTTGGACCAAGTTTCGTGATAGACCGTTTCTAATTAAGAGAGACATACCGCATCTGCCTGAATGACAATTTTCCAACATGGACACATGGACATCTGTCTTGCTCATGTGTCTTGTCGATAATAGAGAGGAATCAAGACTCTGTTGATGTAAGATTTTAGGCCCACAGCTTCCGCCTGACTCTCTCCTCTTTAAATTATTGTCAGGCGAAACTGCTCTTTAAGTATGGCAGAAAAACATACCAAACGTTTCTTCCCTCTATGAACAATATTAAAAACAAAAAGTATTACCTTTAGTGATTTTACGAATGTCCCACATATTAAACTATCGTCGTGCTGAAAACATATTAAAACATCTATTCTCCGTTATTCCAGTATATAGCTTTCTATACTTCTTTTCTAGCGCCCTCGGCGGCACCCAGGAACATCTCTGCACAGAATTTAACAAAGAACAGCGCTGACTTGACATGGTTGCAGCTACCTGAAGCCGATATGAATGGCGTTTTCAGAAAATTCAAGCTCGTTATAAACGAAACGCTGGCAGATAATAGTCAAGGAGTGTTAAGAAATGTTTTTATCTTCCCTGGTAAAAAGCCGTTCGATCAGGTGCGGGTTAATGCAACAACAGAAGATGAAAATAGAGCCAGGAACGCTTCTTTTCAAGCTCAGTTATCGCCTGTTATCGATGTCAGCGTCGACGTTAAAGGAGATGTAAGATCCAATGTGGATGAAGCCTCAGGAACGTTTCTGCTATCGTTAATTGGGCTCAGGCCATACACAACATACACTGCTAGCCTGGTGGCTTGCACTAATGCTGGTTGCGGTGTTAGAGATGAGAATACTTTCATTACTCTTGAGTCTGGTAAGTAGGTCTTCGTCGTTTTATTCTCTTGACAGAATTTGAATTGAAAGTGTACTGAAAGATGAATGAACAGGAAATGAATTGAAGGAAGTGAAGCCTAAACAGGAAGTCAAATGATGATGCCATTATAAGGAAGTGATGTAAAGGAAGTGAAGGTAGTGATAAAAGCACGTGAAGTAAAGGATACAGTATGATGTAACGGAAGTAAAGTTAAGGAAGTGAAGCTTAGGAAGTAAAGTTTAGGAAGTGGAGTAAAGGAAGTGATGAATAGGAAGTTAAGGTACTGGAAACAGGACATGGAGTAAAGGAAATAATGTAAAGAAAGTGAAGTTAAGCTAAGGAAGTGAAGCTTAATAAGTAAAGTTTAGGAAGTGGAGTAAAGGAAGTGATGAAAAGGAAGTAAAGGTACTGATAACAGGACATGAAGTGAAGGAAATGATGTAAAGGAAGTAAAGTTAAGGAAGTAAGATTCAGGAAGTAAAGTTAAGGTAGTGAAGTTAAGGAAGTGAAGTTCAGGAAGTAAAGTTGAGGAAGTGAAGTTCAAGAAGTTAAGTTAAGGAAGTGATGTAAAGAAGGTGATGATAAAAAAATGATGTGAAGGAAGTGACGTGAAGGAAGTGGTGTGAAGAAACTGAAGTCGAGGAAGTGACGTAAAGGAAGTGATGTAAAGGAAGTTACATAAGAAAGAAATTTAGCGGAAGTTATGTATAGGAAACAATGCGAAGGAAGTGAAAAGAAGGAAGAAGTGAAACGTGAAGAAACTGTTTATAACTATTTGCTAGAGCTATTATCCTTTTATTTCAGCTCCTTTAGCAAGTCCAGTGATAAAGGTTGCATCAGAATCAACTGAGATTCAAATATCTTGGAACGATATCCCAATTTTACAACGAAATGGAAAGCTAACAAATGTTACTATAAGATGGATCAAACTCTGCTATTTTCCTGGAAGAGAAAGCAAATCAGCTATACCAGCAGACTGCAACCGTGTTTTGCCAAGTAATTCTAGCGATTTCTCCCAGGAGTCCGTTTCTGAAAAGTTGCATCGCACGAAGATATATGATTTAACGCCGTATACATTTTATATTGTCTTTGTTGCTGTTGAGACCTTAGAAGGACCTGGACCCGAAGCAACGGCTGTCATTCGAACAAAAGAGAGCAGTAAGTGTATTACTTAAATTTAAACCTTGGCGAAACGATCAAACATTGTTTGTTAAACATTTGGAATTGCTTTTGAAGCACTGTTTGAACGTTTGGCCACGTCACAAAACATTGCTCGATAAACAAAAATAAGCACAGTCCTTATTCCATGTTTTGGAAGAAGTTGAAAAACATTTTGTGCTTGCTGTAGGCAAAAAAGGTTTGACGAGCATTGTTTTGTGACGTGATCAAACTGTAAAACATTTTGCTTGAAAAGTAAATTTCAAATGTTTGGCTTACGTTGTTTGATCGTTGGCTAGAGCCTTGCCGTTTAGCTCCGTCGAAAAGCGATGCTTGTCAAACTATTTTCGCTTGTTTCAAGCAAAAATCGTTTTGAATAGCGCAACAAATTATTATTACTTATGCTCGTCAGTCAATGTTTTTATGACGTTGCCAAACATTACTTGATAAGCAACCTCCAAATGTTTGATCGTTTGGCCAGGGCCTTAAAAGCCAGGAAAGCTATGTCTATCCAGCAAGTTATTCTTGACAGCTTTACGTTGCCCTTAACAATTTTTCTTGTTCACAACTAGCCTGCTGCAACCATTTCTCTATGGCCACAACAAGAAATAGTCAAGGAACAAATTTTCAACCCACATAGTCTACTACATTATTATTTGACCAAAAAGGAAATTGACAAAGTTTGTAATCTTTGGGAGCGAAAAATGTTTACATAGCAAAGAAAAGAATTTGTTTGAAAGTTTGAATTCATTTGCATGTAAGGATAAACTTGTCAACTTGTCAGCTTCTTAGAACGTTTTTACGTTTTTTTTATTCTTTACCTAGCCCCAGTTAAAGCACCAGAAATCACCCAAGCATACAACACCAGTGGCAGGAGCATCAAATTAAAATGGAAAGATATACCTCTACCATTACAATATGGTATCCTCATTGGGTATACTATTACCTTCCAGAGGGTAGAGCGGTTAGATAATGTTACCGCAGCCGAACAGCATTTGAACTGTAGCGTTGGACTGGATGGGTATACTGAGTATGAACTGACTGATCTGGACTTATACACGGAATATAACATTAGCATCGCTGGTTTTACATCTGAAGGACTTGGCGTATCTGATAATGAAATCACTGTTCGCACTGGACCTTACGGTGAGGTTACTTTCAATCTGTTTGCTAGATTTTTCAAAATGCTACTGAATGCTCTCAAGTTCAGTGAAGAGGAAATGGTGTATTTAGCGCCAGTCGCTTGGATCTCATTTGTAGTTTAATTAATCGAGACTTTGACCCTGGCTGTGACATTTCATTAATTTAGCTTGTGCTCGAAACCGACCTTGCTGAGCATCTGACACTACGAGCCAGCAGGGTTATACCATGATGCTATCACAGCACCCTCGTGTTTCTATCTTGTGTTTACGCTACCTTTTTGTCTCGAGGAAGTAAAGTATATTCTGAAAGCAACCTAGAGAGAATGCTTCTTCTTATCATCTGTTTTTGATGAAGCTGCGTCCGCTACAGTCTCTTCGTAAACTTCGTTCGTTAGAAATTCCATTTTTGAAGCAATTTTCCATAAGGGTTTTAAGCTAAAGGTTCTTAAACATTTGGGGTGTTATATAAGGAATTTTACTGTATTGTTAAGATATAACAATTATGATTTTTTTGTAGTTCATGGAGGTTGGTCAGAATGGAGCAAATGGAACTTTTGTACAAAAAATTGTGGCGGTGGGACACAGGAAAGAAAACGGTCGTGCACCAACCCATCACCTTGGAACGGCGGAGATGACTGTAAAGGAGAGAAAAAGGAAAGTCAGATATGCAATACTAAGAGATGCTCAGGTACAGCTGAGATCATAAGATTTACTTTCTTCTCCGGTTCTCTTGAGTTGAATAACTACAAAATTATTAATTGACATTAACCTTCTTTTTCCTTTTCCTATAAGGTCCTTCTCAGACCGTCGATCATTGTTGAAATTTGCTTGTCAAGTAAAATGTTTTTTCGTTTTCTCACGTCACAAAACATTGCTCAAACGTTTTTTTTTAAATATTGCCCAGCAAATCCTCTTTGTGAAACGATGTGTTTTGACTTCTCAAAACTTTTAAAACAATGCTCGATAAGCAAATTTCAAATGTTTACCTAATGTTGTTTGGTGCTTTGGCTAGGGCCTAACGCTGGATCAGGTTAACCCGAAGCAAGGGCTCTCTTCTTTGTGCAGATTTTTGAATCTCTTTGTTTATTGTTGTAACCTTGGTACCGGTCTGTTCTGACGTTTATACTCTGAGTAGTGTCAGACGAAAGAAAGCTTTAAAGTATATCCAAAAATGTTTCCGCTGTTTCTTGCAATTTTGAAATTGTGTACTACCCAAAAACTATTTTGGTGTGGTTAAAGATTTGTAAAAGAAGATCTGAATTATCTGCTTAAATCAATTTCTAACTGAATTTCCATTTCTCTTGTAGGTTTTTTCGCTGCTAAAGTTGGCGATGACTGCCAGATAGCTTGTACAAGATTGGGGTTCGTCTGTGTGCCAACTATCGATTTGAAAAACACGTTCTCTAAGTACAAGGAGCTAGGCCTAGACTGCAAAGATACATCGTCTGCAGCTGATTGGAAAGAAGATTACCATCCAAGCTACGCAAACAACACTGGTTTATGTGCTGGATTTAAGAATATTAAAACTCCAATAGCTTGCAATGCTACACCACCAAATGATGGATACACGCAAAGACTCTGCAACTGTTTAGATCCAGGTATGTTATGGTATTTTTGTTGAAATTAGAAGGCATTCTAATACCACTTGGAGAGTCATCCAGTCCCGCCCACCCCGAAAGCCAGCGAATCTCTGCTAAAATTTTTCATTTATCATCATCAATACGACGAATTTTCTTTCAGTCATCCGTTGCTATATTACTAATGTGTTTAAGTGTTCTTCATGACTTTATGTCCAATCTTTAGAGCCAGGCTGCTTCCGTAGTATGCAAGTTTGGTTCGGCAACATGTAAGGTTGTCAAGGAAATAAGAAGGCGAGTTCAGGCGAGTTTTCTGTAAGATATTTCTAGGATGGGAGCTTCCAGCTCCCTGCTAGTCCAAGCTATTGAATCATAAGTTTCGGTCTAATCGAGAATAAAGTGGAGAACGGAGATTTTATCGGTAGTATAACGCTTGCTAAACTTAATCCATAGCTGGCCCGAATCCTGAACTAAATCTTACCCCGAGCTGATTCTAATTCCGAGGTGATTACTGGTCTTGTTCATACCTTCCCTCGTGCCTCCTCGATGACACTGACATCGTTCGTCAGCAATTTTTCGCTGTGTCACACCCAGGGTAATCACTGACCATACAAAATGAGATGGTTTTTATATGCTATACGCCTTGTTTTTTGTGTGTAAATTTAAATGAACAGCTTCTGCATTTTTTCCATAGCTGATGTTGGTTTTACGGAATGGGCGCCTTGGTCTCTCTGTTCTAAAAAATGTGGAGGTGGTGTGCGTCGATCAAAAAGAGAATGCCTAGTTCCTGGTGTATGCGTTGGTAACACAACTCAGTTTCTAGACTGCAACACAAAACCGTGTCCAGGTATTCTTTACATTTAAATATGTAGGTCCCCATAGGCCTACCTATTGTATATTTGCAAGAGCTAGGAGTACGGGCCTGTAAGGGTCGAAATAGGTGGAAGGGATACAAATTCCATGATGGTATACAGCACTGGAAAATGTGTAACATGTGTAACATATATGTAACATATAGCAAATTAAAAAGACAAGCAAGACGAAAATGTCACCATTAAATCATGGATGCTATGTCTTTTTAAGTTAAGTGTTTTTAACTTAAAGAGCTTTTCGGTCTAAAAGAGCGAGACAAACATTCAAATCAGAGGGCTGGAATAAGAGTGTCCTGTATGCAGAATTATCATTATATTGTATAGATATCAGTGGCTATGATATGGGGCTAAATAGAGACGGCGGCTTATGGCAAATCTACATCTAAAAGGGTGCGTCTCGAGACCTATGTAAGTTAGAAAGTCCACGTGAAAGCCAATGCCATGTGGCTGTGTAGAAAAGTAGATATATTGGTTATAATCTTAATTTGCCATCGATAATCATGTTTTTCAATTGCTCATCGTTCTAACAAACGCCCCCATTTCAAGGGGGGCTTTTATTACACAAATTTAGTTTTGGAAGGATGTTCAAGGAAGAGTACTTATAATTGAAGTAAAAATTTCCTTTGGGTACTTCGCTAGATTATTAAATATCAAACTTAAATGGTTTTATGCTCCAAAAGTACCCGGAGATTGATTTCCTGATATGATTTTCCCTTTAGTTGATGGAGCTTGGGGCCAGTGGTCATCTTACACACCCTGCAACAAAAGCTGTGGCTCTGGGTATCGGCATCGATATAGAAAATGCGACAATCCTCCAATGGAAAGCGGTGGATCTGATTGCCCTGGTTCTTCCGTGGATGAAGTTGGTGAATGTAATGCACATATCTGCCCAGGTTCGTAGCAAACTTCAGGTTACTATCTACTCCAACCCTGGCTAAGCAACCAAACATTGTTGGTAGAACTTCTGAAATCTTCTTGTAAAACAACATTTTTGACTGTTTGGCCACGTCGCACATTGCTGAACGTTGCTAAGTCTGTCAACATTGCCTTTCAAACATTGTTTGCTTGTGAAATGCAGAAAATGTTTTAGTGGGTTCGCTAAACACCAAAATCGGTATGAATTGTGCATTTTATGATACAAGCATGAAATTTGGCACAAGTACAGAGTTTGATGCGCCAAACAAAATGAGAAACAGACCCAACTCAGAAAATGGCCCCGAAAGCTATTTTTAGACTGGGGTACTTTGGCCCAATCCCCACAGAGTTTCCTTCTATAACTTGGAAACTATTTGCGATGCGCAGCTGAAAGTTAGTGCAGTTACTTATTTTAATATGCTTAATACAAGGAATAACAAATCCATTCAAAAAATTCACCCGAAAGCTATTTTTAGACTGGGGTACTTGACCCCAGCCCCCAAAACATTTTAGACAGGGCATTTTTGGCAGCATTCTAGCACACTGGGTAACCGGAAATTTTAAAGTAGTTTTGGACTCTTTGGTGGTTGGTGGTCATTTTAAGACTTGGGAACATTCTGGCAAATCAATGGTTGTGACGTCATCGATGACGTAGAAAAGTTATGGTCAGTGAAAATCTGACTTTTCAATTTTGTGTTTTTAATGATATGGTCAGAAAGAACATCTCAAATGGAGCAAAAAATTATAAAACACCAATTCGATTTGGCTTAATACTCAGAAGTTATTACGATTCGAAATTTGTGTGACGTCATCAAAACGCAAAACTGATATTTTGAGTCTTAACCGTTTCGTGCATAAATCTTTCTTTTGATGTGTTCAGCGTTACTTTTAGGATAAAAGCATCATGTTCTTGGTCACGTACGCTAATTATTGCATTTCAAACCTTAATTTACGAAGAATGCTCGTAATTTCAATTGCGATACAGCTAGGGCTCCAAACTATCATGAATGTTGAAAAAGATGCAAAAGATACAACATTTTCTGCTTACTTTCTCTGAGAATGGTAATATGATTGAGCCAGATAGAGCGAATTACTTTTTTATGACCACGGTTTTAAATTTGAATTATGTAGCCGTAAATGTTCGAGAAGACGGCAGACACCTATGTCGATAAGTTGTAGACAAAGGCATAGGCATAGGAACAAGTGTAGGTGTAGATGAAGGCACAGGTGTAGGTTAAGGCACAGGTATAGGTATAGTCAAAGACATAGGCGAAGGCATAGGCATAGGCACAGGTGTAGATCTAGATTTAGGCATTGGTGTAGGCGAAGGCATAGGCACAGGTGTAGACGAAGGCAAAGGCATAGGCGAAGGCACAGGAACAGGTGTATGTGTAGGTGAAGGCATAGGTCTAGGCTAAGGCATAGGTATAGGTGTAGGCATCGGCGAAGGCATAGGCACAGGCACCGGCGTAGGTTTAGATGTAGCAAAGGCATAGGCGAAGGCATAGGCACAGGTGTAGGTGTAGATGAAGGTATAGGTGTAGGCGAAGGCATCGCTACAGGTGTAGGCGAAGGCAAAGGCATAGGCAAAGCCATAGGCACAGGTGTAGGTGTAGATGTAGGCATTGGTGTAGGCGAAGGCATAGGCACAGGTGTAGACGAAGGCATAGGAGTAGGCGAAGGCATAGGCACGGATATTGCTAGTTTGGAAACGAGGCTTGGTGGTGGATTGGAGGGGAATTCAAATACTACGGTTCACCCGAAACACAGAAAAATCCGTTCACTTTCGTGCTAAAGTACGAAGTGTGCCACTTTTTATCAGTCTTAATAGGCATAATACAGAGATTTATACAAGATTACAATAACAGTAATCGATAAGCTATTTGAATTGACTTTTGCAAAGAATTTTGATTACGTTTTTAGAGCTTCAAGGTGAGAGACACAGTTCGCAAGTTGTTACGTTGACAAATGTATAACTTTGTAAGTGCGGCTTTGTGGTATGGTTCTCCAATAATAGCAGAGACGAGCACTGAATGATAATAATAAAAAAACGTAAGAAAAAGGCTAAATAGGATTTATAGGGTAAGTTCGCAGATTCAGATATTATCTGGCTTGTGGCTCCTATTCTGGCACAAATTTTGTTGCCGAAATATTGAACTAAAACTGAATCGGTCGATTGGCTTCGCTAAGATTCGCTCCAGTTCATTTCAGCAATCGCAAGTAGCTGGCAAGTGGCTCCGCAATTTCTTCTTGTCTTTCGCCAATCTTGTCGACTGAAATGGACATACCTATTGATGATATGGAGTTTCGTCTATGCAATCAAACTCAACCCTCAATGGCAGTTCCCCTCTTTCTTTGAGCATTCTTCCTAACCAAGTGACCACGTATCAAACTGCGCCTGTTCAACTTTTGTAAGCAGTGCCCCTATTTCTGGTATATGATTACCTTGAGATCCATTTTTTAGTGCTTAGATCTATCTAGCTCAATCATATTACCATTCTCAGAGAAAGTAAGCAGAAAATGTTTTATCTTTTGCATCTTTTTCAACATTCATAGTAGTTCGGAACCCTAGCTGCATCGCAATTGAAATTACGAGCATTCTTCGTAATTTAAGGTTTGAAATGACAAAAATTAGCGTACGTTACCGAGAACATGATGCTTTTATCCTAAAAGTAACGCTGAACACATCAAAAGAAAGATTTATGCACGAAGCGGTTAAGACTCAAGATATCAGTTTTGCCTTTTGATGACGTCACACGAATTTCGAATCGTAATAACTTCTGAGTTGGAAACCCTATAGAGGGCTACACCCGAGTACCCATGTCTAAAAATAACTTTGGGGGAATTTCGTTGAATGGATCTGTTTTTCGTTGTATTAAGCATACCAAATATGTAATTGTACTCATTTTCAGTTGCGTATCGGAAATAGTTTGCAAGTTATAGAAAAAGATATTTTTGGGGCTGGGGTCAAGTACCCCAGTCTAAAAATAGCTTTCGGGGGAATTTTTTTGAATGGATCTGTTTTTCGTTGTATTAAGCATATTAAAATATGTAACTGTACTCATTTTCAGTTCTGTATCGTTAATAGTTTCCGAGTTATAGAAAAAAGTTTTTGGGGATTGGGGTCAAGTACCCCAGTCTAAAAATAGCTTTAGGGGAATTTTTTGAATGGATCTGTTGTTCGTTGTATTAAGCATATTAAAGTATGTAACTGTACTCATTTTCAGTTCTGTATCGTTAATAGTTTTTGAGTTATAGAAGAAAAAGTTTTTGGGGATTGGGGTCAAGTACCCCAGTCTAAAAATAGCTTTCGGGGCCATTTTCTGAGTTGGGTCTGTTTCTCATTTTGTTTGGCGCATCAAACTCTGTACTTATGCCAAATTTCATGCTTGTATCATAAAGTGCACAATTTGACTCCTAAGCGATTGCACTATTTTGACAACATTGCTGAACGAATTCTTGCCAAAAATAATAGGTGACGTGGCAAAGCGGTCAAACATTGCTTGGAAGGCAAATCTAAAATGCTTGACCAACAATGTTTGATCGTTTTCCACCAGGTCCTTAGGCTAAGCTTTGTATTCAAGCCTCTGGTGCAAAGTTGTTTATTAGATGGAAACAAAGAGTACTCAAAGTTTTAATGTACGAAACTGAGCCGGAATGACGTGTAATGTACGTACCCCTGATAATGAATTCAATATGCTGGAGACATTCGTGAGAAGGTATTTCTCCGTTCAAACGCTCAGTTCTTCAGATTTCCTTGGAGTAGTATTTACAGCTGTCCTGGGAACCTTCGCATACTTAATCTGCATGAACATTTAAAGAAGCACGAAAGTTAAAAAAGAATAAGATGTACAAGGATTTTTTGTTGCTTTTTCAATTGAATTTTTCTTTTAAATTTCTAGTCAATGGTGGCTGGAGTAACTGGGAAGGCAATAGAATCTGCAATCAGCCCTGCGGAGGAGGACTGTCTATCCAACGACGCTATTGCGATAATCCTAAGCCTCTATTTGATGGAAAGAATTGCATTGGAGAAGACATACACACAACGCCATGTAATCAGCATAAATGTAGAGGTGTCGAGGTTCTATTTTGGTTTCGTTTGCTTGATTTCGAATGGGATTTCGTCTACTATTCGATGTCTAGTCCAGCTTCTCAAAGGGTTGCAGCAAGTTGTCGAGACAACGTACGGTTTGAAAACTTTTTTACCCTTTTATACGGTTGAGCCCATTTTAACCGACACATCTAGATGATTGACAACTCAGGATAAATGCCAATTTTTTCGTTTTACGCAGACATAAATTTATCTGTTTCTTTCGTATTACCTTTTAAGATTTCAGTCTGAAAATGTATTACTGTCGTTTCTTTTTCTTTTATTTTGATGCAAGATTGGTACCTGGCCTAAGGTAATGAAACACATGCAGTTAGGCTTATATCACATGGACACCAATTCATGTTCGGCCTAATATGAATAATATGACCAGCTTCCCCATTCTCAAATGCCAGACGCGTTTCGCTCTTATTGGAGCTCACCAGTGGCATGTGATTTCGCTCTTTTAATTTTTTGCTTCAATTCGTTTTAGTTGAAAGCTGTGTACAACGATGCTTCATTTTTGACTGCTGTGTTTGTCAAAGAAATAAGGTGGGATTAAAGTTTTGCGAATTTCTCTTTAGCTACAAGTTATTTTTTCTTTAGTCTTTTAATTTTTCAAAACTTCAAAATTGCGAGAAATAACGGAAACATTGTTGGGCTTACTTAAAAGCTTTTTTCATGTAAGTCATTTCAAATGCTTTAAGGCCAGGGTCTGGTCGAAAATTTCAAAATGTAAATTTATCAAGATAAAACGAAAAGGATCAACGTCAAATATTCTTAGAACAGGAAGGTAAGAATATGAAGGCACAGTACATGGGGTTCAAATATACTGATTATACTGATATACTGAATCATAAAAAATTTCTTAATTTTTCCCAGAAATACTTTACCAAGTGAAGCTTTCCAGCGCCGTAGAAGACGAGCTGTCGAGTGAGTATCATGACCACAATTTAACATGCACCTGATTCATTTATCTCTATATACCTCTTATCAACAAAGCTCTCTAAGCTGGATACGCACTTGTTAATTTGACTATTTCTATTCTAGGCAAACGTATGTCGTTGCTAACGTTGACGTTTTCTATTCTGCTGTGAAACAGACCGAAGTACTTTATCTTCAAGATTACGTAACAGCGACAGGGAAACTGCACAATCTCACGATTGCGTCCACAGCTGTAGAACCTGTGACAGGTAAATAACAAAAAAGTATTATGTAATATAGTATAGTATACTGCGTACTTTACAGAAGCTACAAGGTAACAATATGAGTATGGTATTCTCACCGGATGAAAATCTCTGTGCCTGTAATAAAGCTAAATATAGATACATTCGACAACCCTTGAAGATGTAAAATTAAAGTAAAGTTGCCGTTTTAAGTCTATTACTAGCCTAAGGCTACTCAGTCGACTTTACACTTTACCCCTGGTCTGGGTGGATATAGCATATAGCAGGGTGCAGCCACACACAGCGCTCATAACTACCGATCAGGAAGCCATTTATACACATGGGTAGAGAAAGGTACATTTGTGTTAACAACTTGCCCAAGACTGTTATCTCTGCAATCACAAGTGGAAAGACCGAGGCTCGAATCGTAATATGTAGAGAAGTGTCCTCTACTCCTCCCGCAGCTACGGTTTTACCTCTCTCTGTCTTTCAAAGAGCGATGACTCCTTCGCATTCTTCATAGCTTCACCAATTTGAAAGGAACTCAAAATAATTCGTTGATTTCTCTATGTATAAGCAAAGGCAAAGAGCCTGGGACAGTCTCCTAGCAAAAGACCTTAAATGAATTCAGACATACTTATGGATCGGTTGACTTGGAGACGAACTTCATCAACATGATATCTGACCGTCGCATCTTATTGTAACTTCATAGTAACTTCCACCTTTTTCATTTCAGTACTCTCTGGACCTCCAAGAAACGTCACAGCAAAAGGACTAGATCCTCACACGATACAAATAACGTGGAAAGCACCAATCAATATAACATCAGTTACCAATGTTTCCAATTATTACATTTTCTATCGTAAAGAATCAAGTACAATTGGCCGTTGGGAAGTACGAGGTGTACCGCTTGATCTCCGTGTTTTCAACATTACCCGGCTGGACCCGGTCACTAAATATAGGATCCGGATGACTGTGTCTGTAGAGTTTGGCAATGGACCGGCTAGTGGGGAGATTAGTGAAACAACACCTGAGGGCGGTAAGTCATTTACTACAAGTTACTCTAAGATGTTAATATTGTTCATTGCAAATCATCACTGTCGTTATCGTTTCTTTATTCTGCCAACTTGCAACCTGAATCATCCGGACATTAGTTTCACAATATACTAAAGTCTAAAACTCCTATACTGTGTGTCAATATACTGGAATGGACAAAGTGTTTGGAGCCAGACCTGTTTTGATAGAAATAGCACCTATTCTAGCGATTTCCTACTTTTTAAACTCAATTGTTCCCCTTTACATCCAAAACAATATTAGTTTTGATGTAGACCGATTAATTAGCCAAGCAAGATCTTTGTTCCATTTAGGAGTTTTGGAATCTGTCCACATCAAAACCAAAAAGCCACATCAAAACCAAAAAGCAAGACAACTTTTTTCGCGACCATAGAGTCACCCAAAATAACCAAAGAGGGTTCAACAGTTAATTGCAAGACTGTTTGGCGGTTCCAATATATTTTTCCAGTTTGTAGAGCAATTATTTTTACTCTGCAATCCAGAAAGCAAATTATTTTTGTCTAAGGCCTTGGCCAAACAATCAAACACTATTGAAGGTGCTGTGGCGTCGCGGCCTAATATACCAGGTTCGTGGTGACAGAAGCTCAGCGAGGTCGGGGCTCGAGCCCCAGATACAGTAACATCACAGCCAGGTTCGAGGACTCGACTAAGGCCTAGGCTGAACCAAACATTATTGAAGGTGCTGTGGCGTCGCGGCCTAATCCAGCAGGCTCGTGGTGACAGAACCTCATCGAGGTCGGGGTTCGAGCCCCAGATACAGTAACATCACAGCCAGGTTCGAGGACCCGACTAATGCCTAGGCTTAACCAAACATTATTGAAGGTGCTGTGGCGTCGCGGCCTAATCCAGCAGGCTCGTGGTGATAGAACCTCAACGAGGTTGGGGCTCGAGCCCCAGATACAGTAACATCGCAGCCAGGTTGGAGGACTCGACTACTTAACCTGCTACAGAGAAAGCGACTGGCTGAATATATTTCACCTTCACCATCGTCACACGTCTGAAACTTACTTCTTAAACAAATGTTTTAGTTTTTGGCCACGTTGCAAATTCTGCTTGTCAAGCAATGTTTTGCGACGTGGCTAAACGATCAAACATTGCTTGCAAAACAAATCTCGTATGTTTGACCAACAATATTTGATGTTTTCCCATGCTCTTATTTACCTTTCATTTTCTTCAAGTTCCCAATATTCCACCTGGCAATCTATCTCTACAATCAACACAGCCAACTGAAATGTACGTGCAATGGGATCCAATCCCGTATAAAGAATTCCTGGGCATGCCTCTTGGCTATATTGTTCAGTATAAGCTTTATCAAGAAAGCAGCTTTAGTGCGAAAAAGGTGGCTTATGGATTGTCTGCTGTGACTTTAAGTAATTTAAAGCCATATAGTCTTTACATTGTGCAAGTATATGGTTATACTGGAACTGGAGATGGGCCTCCTTCGGCTGCTGTGGGTAAAACATTGGAAGGAGGTAATTCTTTTCATATTTTTTATGAAAATTAGATGTATTTACACATATTTCAGAAATCTTAACTTCTTTACTTTAACTTTTATCTACTTTCCTATTTATATCAGTATTTATTTAGCAATTTTTTGAACATTTGTCTTGCCATTGTGTCAAATGTTGAGCGATGCTTTAATGTAAAATGCTCTTTGATTGAATGTTGCCTTAAAATGTTATATTTTACTAATATGTCGGTAATTCTAGTCCCTCTGTCGGAAGATTTCTTCAGCCATCTCTTAATTGCTGCTCTGTTTGCTGCAGTTGCTACATATGTAAATTTGGCTTATTCCTTTTAATAATGACGTACATTTATGAATAACCACCCATAAAATGCTTTTTTAACAGCACTCGGTGAACTGCGTAGTGTCATCTTAGCCATCGGCTGGAAATGTGATGGTGGGGGAGGAATACTGGTGTTCTTGTGTTAGGAAAATCGAGTTGTCTTCACCAGAATACAACCACTGGGCTGCAATATTTGCCTTCGAACCAAAGCATCTACCCATACTACATTTTGCCCAGCTTGCTCCCTTGGTGACAGAAGACTAGCCATCACTCCAATGTATAATGTTTAGACAAAGGTCTCAACAGCTCTGAAAGGCATGCTTTTCTATAATATTTGTTAGTCCTTGAATGTATCTTTTGCAGTACCAAGTATCCCACCACCTGATGTAACCGTAACACAGTTCGTCTCAATGAACTCAATCATCGTTCGATGGAACGCTATCAGCGATGAAGAAACAAACGGTCGCTTCGAAGGCTACAAAATCAAGTACACCGCAGTCAAAGTGTCCGGTAAAGACACGCCTGGTACGCCAACGGCTAAATACATCGAAGTGGATAAATACACGTTTATATTCAAAATTACTGGCTTGCAAAGCTACACTACCTACTCTGTGTCAGTACTTGGGTACACGAAGGCAGGAGATGGGCCACTGTCTGCTCCGATCAATGCAGGTGAGCAAACGCTATTTCATTATCTACAACCAGTGCTGTTTCAAACATTAGCCTATTAATGGCAATAGTAATACCAGTATCACTACCAATAGCAAGCAAAGGGAACCCATTAATTCTAGGTTGTGATACAGACTAAGAATACATCAACAGGAGGAGTAGGACTGCAGTAGTTGGGATACGGTATACCTTGAGCTGGCAGGAAACAAATTTTCGCTCATTCAGTCATTCACGGTTAGTTTCCTTGCAATGGGAAACGTTGGAAACACGAAAAGAGATTTTTCCTTAATAACTAAGATACAAGAAGCGTCATAGTTCGAGAAAGCATAATACAAGTAAAATTCGCCTCTAAATTTCTTTGAGTAGTACAAAATTTCAACATTGTGTGAAACAGCGGAAACGCCTTTGGACGTACTTTAGCATGCCAAAAAAAATATACTATGTATACTGCAGTATGGCCAAAGACGTTTCTGCTTCTTGCAATTTTAACTTCCTTATTTAACTTCCAGTGGTCATCTTCAGAGAAATCGCCCCTGAAAGGTGTGGTCAAATGAAAATATAGAAGTTAACAGTCAAATTCTATTTGCGTTGCTTTCTCAAATTATGAAGCTTCTGGTGATCTTATTTTTCATTAAACTACAAATTTTCCTCAAGGTTCACCAGTATGTCCAAATCAGTCAAAGGACTGAACTGTTCTGTGAGAGGCGCCGCGAAGGTGGGAAGAAGAGCAACTTGCCCCAGGATATCGGAGCCGAAGGGTTTCTTTTTCTTGAGTACCAAAGAAGGCTTAATCTTAATAAATATGTATTTGAAAGAATGCTTCGGAGCAATATGTTGCAAAGAATCACCAAAATCTTGAAATCGAAATCTTGATTATCAAAGTAAATATTGATTAAGCTGCTCTGTCGTTCTTGTCTAAACTGCTCTCTCGCACTGTATAATGTTTTTGGTCGCCGTTATTTGTCTTAAAATTCACCAAAATCTATTCTGAACAGCGTTTTTCGCCAATCTAAAGTTTGAAGTCCAAAAGTCATGCAACTGAGCGCAAAATGTCGTCATTGCTTATTAAGGTGATTCTTTTTCCAGATACTTGCAAATGCCCTGATAATATCTTTTTCAACTGGTACGAAAACAGTCCATACCTCACCAAAGACCAAGATGGGAACATTGGGGGAATATTCAAAGAACTTATTGATGAAATGGTTACAAAGTCTTGCGGAACTTGTAACAATAAAGGACCTGTATTGAACTGGCAAATTAGCCTTACTGGTGATAACCCGCAGAAACGAAGTGAAATCGATGTCAAGAAAGCCATTGGTCAAGACTATCACATAAGCTGTCCTGTGTTTGGCAGATCTGAGATAACTAGATACGCTCAGAGTCACGTGTTTATTTCACTAGTAAATTCCCCAGGAAGTGCAATGCTAGTAAGAAATGAAGTTGACTATCTGGCGAAAACATTGAATACTTTGAAGTCGATGTTGAGTGTCTGGCCTATGTTGGTTATCATTGTACTGTTCAGTTTTATATTTGGGATTCTCCTATGGTCTGCGGTACGTTTTCAATTTTCTGCTCAATCATTTGAGCTTCAATGCACTTTAACTTATTATTCCTTTATTAAGCTAGCGGTTTATAGACTTACTACATTTCCTATCACTCTTTGCAAGCAAGAGCCTTCTTTCAACAACAACAACCTTTTTCACAACTGCAAAAATTTGGATGTTGTTAGATTGCCCGTCGATTCAATTCAGCTAAGAAAAACACGGAATTTTACTAGTCTGCGAGCAAGTTGGGCGAATGTACACAGGCCCAATTGCAAATATTCAAAATTTCAGCCCAAAGGTTGGGGTTTGGTGAAGAAAAACCTGTTTTTCCCGCCACAAGAACACGAAGTGTTCTCCCCCACCAAACCACCAACCGATGGCCAAATTGACAGAACACAGTCCAGCAAATACACTGAAAAAGCAATTAATTCAAAAAGTAAATTTGCAAGGAGCATAAAACATGAAAAGGCAATAGGTTGCTGCAACAAGCAGCACACAACACACACAAGGCTCTATAATAGAGCATAAAAATTAACACTCGATTTCAAAGAATCGTTTTGCACAAAAGCACAGCTCCGAAAGCTGGAGCACACAACATTTCACACAGCTCAAAGCTAATTGAGCATAACAATAATTCCCAAAGCTGGGAACAGCAGCATGTATTTCATGTTTAACATATTGAATCTGCAAGAAAAAATTGAAACACAGGTGAAGACCTCGAGCAGTTCATTACTGATTACCATACCACACGTGCAGCAACGCACATCAGCAGGAATTTAGGCCTACAAGACCTACACAAATTATTCTACTGCAAGCTCTGAAGGACATGACCAAACCAACAATGATAAGAAATGAGTAAAAAACACTTAGCTGAATCACTCGACGATGTCTTCTTCACTTTCTTCGCTCATTCACTTCGCAAATTTTGCAAATATGAATGAGAAAGTTCCCAACAATTTTCAGCCCTTTATACACATGACAGCCTCGAAACGGCACAGAGACCCTGGTAAGAGGCCCAACAGGGAGACCAGAACGCTCACTCCCGCTTTAACTCAAATTAGAAATGCTTTCTAATTTTCATTAAAACGTAGCCATAACATCGAAAATTTCGCCGAACTTCTTTGTGTATGTTGGGGCATAGGTGGCTAAACGAAGGCAACTTTTCAACCAACATTCCTAGCCTAGGACGACTTTCGGAAGTTTGTCATTTGGATCCGATTCGAAGCATTTTCTATTCCGAAAAATCAAAAGTTGTTCGGCTTGCTTCTTTAAAATGAAGAATGCTGTTTTGCTTCGTTTTTCCGTGCCAAAGGCCATTGACTTACCTTATAGAAGGTACTGTGGCCAGGGTTCGAGCCCAGCCACGGTAGCGTCACAGCCAGGGTCGAGGTCTCGATTAGTTAACCTACTACTGAGATCCTAGCGACGGGCGCTAAAACACCATATCACCTTCACCTTCATCACCTAATACGCATACCTGGGCCAACGTTTGTTCGGGCCAAACGAAGCCAACATTCTGTAATGTTGGGTGAATTTTTTACCCTGATCAAACTTCAGCCAACATCACCCAACATGATGTTGGCTCATCCAACAAGGCGATCAAACGCTGCCAAAATTTCGCCCAATATGAATGTTGGTTGGCAAATGTTGGGTGAAGTTACGGCCTTACGATATGTTTTCGCTTGTTTTATAGGAACAATTTACAAATGAAGAGTTCGCTCGTGGTAGCTTTTTTCAAGGCTCTTGCACTGGTTTTTGGTGGGCCTATATATCAATGACAACAGTAGGGTGAGTAGATGACACGTCTTACAGATATCATCTGATGCGGCCAGACCAGGCTCGAATCTGCGAATATTGGCTTTCAACGCCAATGCTTGGAGATATCTAGACTTGTTACCTTCTTCCCACTCTTTCAACAACTAACAACTCTAACAACTACAACAAGATGCAGCTGTTTCCTCAGCTGTTTCCACATAATTGCTGTACCCTCTAAGTAGTTGGAGCGGGGTGGTGTAGTGTGGAGGAGCGTAGACTACGACGAATGTAATAAGTCTAGGAGATACCTAGCCACAGGTATCTCAATCTGTGGCTAGGTATCTCTAAGCAGTAGCGATACCTGTGGTTTAAACAGTTTCTACTACATACACGCAAGGGGTTGGGGGCAGTGCAGCGGCTTATTAGGAGGGGATATTTAAGCCAATAATAGCTTTAAGGAGCAAATTTATAAAATTTACCCTACATCTAACATCTATGGGATGGTAGAGTAAAAAGGGGAATATTTTCTAATCCTCCATTCTTAAAAATGGATGTAACTTCTTTTCGTTAATACCCTCAGATCTGTACTACGTTGGTAATTTCAAAGCTGACGATTTTCTATTCTAGTTATGGTGATATAACTCCTCGCACGGTACTTGGCCGTAGTATTGCCATCTGTTGGACTTTGGTTGGCCTCGTCTTGATGGGCATCATCACTGGGGCTCTGACGTCATCAATAACTAGCAAAACAATCCCTGCTGAATTGAAGCTCTATGGCTCGACGGTATGTTCTGTTTTAAGTAACCTAACTTTTGTAAAAAATTTTATCAGAAACTTTATTGGAAACTTTATTAGAAACTTTTTCAAGAGACTCAGTACTGGAGAAGCTAGCAGCTAAGAAACTCTCAGTTCTGTCTCATATGCGAAAACTTAATTCTGTTTATTTCTCGCCTATCCCGCAAGTTGATTGGTGTTTAAAACACAATGCCGCAGTGTTCACTTATGACTGGTGCATTTTAATCCGCATCTGGGTATAAATTCCGCCTTAGTCAGTTGTTTCGGTCTGTTTCTGACGTTTATACTCTGAGGAGTGTCAGACGAAACAAGCTTCTAAGCATGTCCAGAGATGTTTCCGCTGTTTTGTTGCAACATTCATATCACATGAAGAACATGTTATGTTGTGTACAGTCACTGTTTTGTGAATCGAACAGTGACGTTGAGCACGGTTTAACTGAAAATAGGGCTAATGTGACATTTATTATTTTCTAGGCTGCTGTAATCAACAAATCATACGAGTATTCATTGGCAGTACGGAGAAATAGCAAAGTCTATGCAGGTGAGAATGTAACTGTCTTATTCTATAAGCAGCTAAACTTGGATAATTGTAATCCTGGCACAAAATAGCTTGGACCCTCATAAAAGCTCGATTTCGTGGGTGTTTATTGATGAAGCAGCTTTTTCATCACAACCCCCCGTGAGCTTCAAAACTTGATTACGCTTGCAATTAATGTTGCTTACCACTCTCTCAACATTGACTTCAAATTGAGGGGGTTGCATCTGTGACAATCAAGGCTTGAGAAGTCCAAGCTTTTTGCCAAGATTGTGGTTTAAAAAGAGCTTTTTTCGAATACAGGAAAGTCGTACGGCAAGACAAATATAGAGTAACCAATATTTGATCAAGTCTCTACTGTCTCTAGACTCATAACATATGCCAAACTGCTTCCCTATTTGTTTTTGCTGTTGTCTTTCACAATCGCTCAGTGTGGGACTTATGTCCTTATAGCTCTGAAATTTGCAAGCGACGCCCAAAAATTTGCGTCCCAGTCAGTTGTCTATTGGAGTGACAAACCAAACCGGAGCACGTACTAAAGACTCTTGTATGGAGTCTACTCTGTCCCCTCTTCTTAGGTTCTACAATTTTCTCAAATTTTTTTGGTACGGGACACAGAAAGGTACCGTGTTTTTCGTAAAGCTAATCTATTGTGATTTCCATTTTGTAGGCTCAAAAATAGTGAATGCTAATGATGTGCTTTTGGTTTTGAAAAATAAGCAAGTAAACATTGCACTTTTGGATGCCTTTGTCGTTGCTTCCCAACGATCCAAAATCACTGATATGCATTTGAAAGTGAAGAAGTTGATAGAAGGAAATTCTGGTTATGGAGTGGTTCTCTCAAATGAATTAACTTTACTTGAAGATGACTTTAGAAGTTTCGTTATAACAAAGCAACAAATCATCTCAAACATCGTCAAAAACATGACTGATCAAATTCAGGTTTGTTTGTTTTTGTTTCATTACTCGTTTGTGTTTCGTTTCTTTATCATTCGCTTGTTTATTTGTTGTTTCTTGTTTATTTATTTGTTTGTTTCTTGTTTTTTTGCTTTTCCTTCGTTCATTCGTCTGTTTCTTTGTCTCTCCCTTTGTTCATTTGTCCCTACTTATTAGGCTGTTCTTTCGTTTGTTCATTTGTTTGTTTGTTGATTTGTTCATTCTTTATTGTTTGTTTCTTTGTTTGCTCATTTTTTGCTCGTTTGTTGCTGTTTGTTCATTTCCCTTTTTTTCCTCATTTATCTATTTGTTCATTTGTTTGTTTATTTGTTAATTTGTTTGTTTGTTTGTTGTTTGTTCATTTTTGTTTGATTGTTCATTTGTCTTTTGTCCTTTTGTTCATTTGTGTTTTGTTTGTTTCTTTGTTTACTCATGTTTTATTCGTTTGCTTGTTTGTTTTCTTTTTATCTTTGTTTATGGATATTGTTTGTTTGTTGGTTATCCAATCGTTTCTTTATTCGTTTGTTTTGTTCGTTTTTTCGTTTGTTCATTCGTTCGTTCGTTTGTTTGTTCTTTCGTTCATTCATCCGTTTGTTCTCGTTGCTTTCTTCCTTTGCTATTAACCAAAACAGTGCATATTGTAAGAATTCCACTGCACTTCTAATCGTAAGCATTGAGAATTTCAGTTATTCACGAATTTCGTCTATATAATGTCTTATTTGTCTTTCATATTTTAGGTTTCTACTGAGAAGACGCCGGACGTGATGCTCTTTGATCCATCAACGCCTGCTTTTTGGTTGATTCTCAAAGCAGAACTGATACTTCTTGGCATATTGATTGTTTTAGGATCATTGCATACATTGTATACGTATCTTAGAGGAAGAGGAAACAAAATAACTTCTGATTCACATGAAGGTGCGCCTATTGTTTGCTCTTTCATATAACGCCAAGTTCACTGGGTTCTTTTCATGTTATATGCATTATACTGCAAAAACAGCCTGGGCATGTTTGTTTGGTTCATTAAGGCTCTAGACCTTCTATAATAATTTTGTTGTTTTCTCAACCCAGCACGTAAATACTGAGCTCTGAGCCTCTACAATTAAATGAATACGAACACGGAGAAACCAGTCTCCATAGACTGTAGATGTATAAGCTGACTTCAAGTCACTGAATTAGGAGCCAGAAGCTTAGACTTATTACATTCCTCCCACTCTTTCGGAAACAGCTACAACAACTACAACAACATAATTGAAAACAACATCTTGAAAACAAATGCTGCTGCTCTGCTTGCAGCCAATAAATAATTATCCATAATGCAATCTCGAAGATTTGCTTGTTGTTAGTGTATATTAGTATCCTTATTATTGTAAAACTAAGAAAAACCAAGGTTTAATAATGATGATGATGATGATGAATCGCTGTTTGCTCAGAGCAGTTGGAGCGGGGTGGTGGAAGTGTGGAGGAGCGTAAACTACGACGAATGTAATAAGTCTACCTGAAGCTTACCCTACCACCATTTCTAAAATTCTCATTCTAACAGCGTCTTTTACTGGGCTTTGCTGGATAATCTCGTAAGTACCCTGCTGGTACTAGAGTTCGACCCTTCTTTGAGCTATGCACCTTTGGGCTTTGTCCCTTATGCGTGATTTCCATTTCAACGTTTTCAGAGAAAACATTTAGCGGAGAGAGTTTTCCACCGTTTGATGACTCAACTGGTTGGTATCTTTAATATGATGATATCTGAAACGTCTTTTTTATTTTTAAAGATCGAATGGTTTCATTCGTGGACTCTTTCGAAGAAAATTTGGAACAATTTGAACAAAAAGTCACTAAGCGAGCTCAAGACTTCAAAACACATCATGAAAATGAAATTCAAGAACTGTTACGCTTGAAAAGAAATTTACGACGTTACGAGAGACGAATGAGTAGACGCGGAGAGCTACTTGATGTATCGCGAAGGACTTCTTACAGCAATGAAGCACTTATTCTCAATTCAAAACGAAGAAGCAAAAAATACCAGCCAACTGAAGGGGGCTGGAATAATGACACAGACTGTTAATTGAAAAAAATACATTACAGTATTCGGATGTAAATTTTATGCATGCATGCCGCTAAGATAACGAAGTAGAAGAAATACTAACCTTTTAAATAGCAACATCGAAACTCAGGTCAGAGTTGGTTTTCATCGTCATTCCACTATTCCCTTCCATCCTTCTAGTAGTGGCGGAAATCATAACTAAGCCCCCCCCCCGAAATTTTCTGATTTTTTTGTAAATTTTGCGATTCATATTTATTCATATTTAATTATTTTATTATTTTAACACGAAAAACCTTTCAGCTGAAATGATTATAATACAATAATAACAAAAAAAATATTCATAAGGATTCCTAATTTGCATTCATTTAAGAATTCATTTACAGCAATTGTCGGAAATTTAGTCCTCTTGGGCCCATGAGTCGAAATGCTGAATTTCCACCAATGTGTGCTTCACATTGCACGCTTTCTTGGGGGATCTATTAACTCCCATTTTTCTGAACACAGCAACGAATATATGTCCGTGTCCTCGTCATGCTCTCTTTTTGTGTTGCCATCGTCCCTGACCAGCAGCAAAGACCGACCTCTTGTTGAGTGGATAATTTTACTGGGTAAATCTTAATAAACGCATTAGTAGCCTAGTCTTGTTATTTGCTTTTAAGTTTCTAAGATTAAAGATGTTGTAAATATTCATTTATCAGGCTTTGTAGTGGAGAGATTCGATTCTTGCTTGATTTATCTTTTGATTTGTTTTCCAACATTACTAAAATTCAGGCGAATTTAACGAAGCCTAGAATGCGGGGATGTGGTTGCCCTCTAAGCCACGAAAAAGCGCACAAATTTTGCGGAATCTCAGCTTCCAAAATTACACAATTAATTCGCGTGCAATATGTTGGAAGCATAAGCAAGAGATATCTAGTTATGGTCTGGGGGGCGGATACTCCCTCCCTCGGTAGGCTGGCTGAAGAGTCATGGAGAATACCCGGGGGGTACGGGGGGTACTTCCATTGTTAATTATACTAGACGTCCCGCCCAAATGGGTAACTTTTTCAGAGCCAATTTCCCTACATATGGGTTGGTTTTCCGTAAAAATTCTTTAATATGGCTAGTAAAATATATAAAAACATTTAGACATGCATTGTCTTGGAAAGCCTGATAAAAAGTGCGCTTTAGTTTTCTGCGCAAAGGTCTTTTCGCCGCATTTAGAGTTGCCTCAGACGTTAAATTGGGTTAAAATATTTGAGGCATTGGTACAAATGGGTGAACAATTTCGTTGTTCTTTCTATACATTGGTACCACGAGTAACAGAATTCATCGGTAGACATGGGTGGTTTTGGAAAACTGGGCGGCACGTCTAGTCTCTTGAACAATGAAGCACCCCCCGGGGGGAGAATAGCGATTGGTGTAATGGTCACGACCGTAAGATGCGGCGCCTCAGCCATATTGTCCTGACATCGTGGATGCAAATAGGGAGCATCGTTCTCAGCACCGGGTCATTGCATAACTGCCTGGTTTTTTTAGATGATGTTATAAATGTAATGAATCCACAATAATAAAAAGATCCCCGGAATCCGAAAATCCTGACCTTACCCAGTACCCGAAAACCGAACGAGGTAATGAACTTTCTATTTTTTTAAAGTTAGCCTCGATACAGATATTTTTCATTACGTCATAAGCGTGCACAAATCTACCACGTTCTAATGCTGCTGACCAAAGTCAACTGGTCTTTGCAACATGGCGGGACATTTTTCTGGTAAAGCTTTTTCTACAATATTATGATCAGTATTTTTTATCTTATTATCACAAATTTAATAACCAGAGCTACATAGATATCTATAGAGTTTATCGCTTACAACTAAACATAGAAATGGATTGACAAATAAAAAGGGAGGCAATTTTTTCTGTGCAGGCCAAGGAAAAAAGCCAGGAAAGGCCTTCCTTCCTCCATCCTATCCAGTTTTGACATACGTTCCGCTTACTTAACTAGGCTATTTGCTGGCTGGGGCTAAACAGATATTCGCATGTAAGATATACGTTTTCAACCAGATCTCAGGTGTGCAAGTACCATGAATCTGCAGTCTGGCCTCAGCGGAGTCTATGTCCATGTATCATTCCTGGTTGGAAAACATGCTTTCACTGAAAGCATGTTTTCACAAAATTTTGCGACTAGCATCCTCAAAAGTGAAGTCTCGCACATGTTACAAAAGGTTGCCATTCTTGGCGGCTTTTCACTGGCACCTCAAGCACAAGTTTTTGAGGTTTCTCGCAGCTCACAATTTTCACTTGCTCGCACTGACGTGTCGTGTCCGCAAAAATGAGCATGTTTTCCAACCTGGGTATCATTGTATCCATTCACAGTACCCCCATCTGGCAGTGTCCCATCTGGATTTCGTGGCAGACACCTGAAAACAGTGCACTTGGCACTCAGACATTAATCACAGCACACCGGTACACGTTTTTTATAAGAAACCTAGCTAAAGCCTCACTAGTCAAAGTTTCTTAAATTTTCTATTGTTTTAAGAAACAAAAGAACAAAAGAATCTACTGTAATTTGCTCGAAATCTTACTAGTGAGTTTCTTATAAAGCAGTTTCTTATAAAAATAACGTGTATGTATAACATGTCTTTACCCTAATCTAAATCATCGTCATTAGCACCATCATCATCATTGTCATCATTATCATCATCTTTGTCATCATTCTAATTCTTGTCATTATCATTATTATCATCATCACCACCATCGTTGTCATCAATAATCATCATCATTATTATCATCTTCAATCATCAATCATCATCAAACAACATCAATAATCATCATCACCATCATCATCATCATCAATCATCATCATCAATCATAATCATCATTGCCATCATCATCACCATCACCACCATCATCATCATCATCATCATCATCACCATTGTCATCATCAATCTTACCTAATATCAAAACCCTCATCATTACCAATCATCCCTATAATCATCATTAATATCATCATGAAGCCAACACTGCTACAGTTTACATATACATCACATAAATTGCTTCCTACCTATTCTGTTTTACATTTCCTATAGGCTTTCTGCCTTCCCATTATTCAAATTGCCCATGAAACGCTGAGAGATGCAAAGCAAGGAAAGAGGGCTGCTTCAGGACCAAGTAGTAGCAAAGGTACGTAAAAGAACGTTTTTTGGGTATCACAGCTCTGTTGTTTATTTTTAAATATCAAAGTTTTAAGTATCATCGTAGAGCAACTGCTCGATCAATGCTGGAAAATATTCGAACTGAAGCATGACATACAGTTCGGTCCATGCATTTACTATGGTCCGTGCAAGAAGCTGCGGTTCGAATATTTCCAGGAAATCTTTCTGAAAGACAGACCCAGCAGTATATCAAAGCTAACCCTCAAAGCTTTACAATGGATTCAAAAACATTGTTTACTGCAGACAGGTAACATTATTGTATGACTTTTTTCCAGAATCAAAATGGGTTATGAATGTAAACGACAGAGAGGCTTCATTTGGTAAGACACATCTCTTTTCAAATCCAATTTATTGCTTTTATTTTCTCTCCGATCGCGGAATCATTTTGTGAACGTACTGACGTATTTCACTTTCCTATCCAGCTTCACTTTTTCTTACTGGTGCATTTACCCAGGTCATCTTCATCTGGGTTTAAATTCAGCCTTAGTCAATCTTTTTAGCTTACTCTGATAAGTGATCTGGCAAAAAAGGCTATCAAGTATGTCCCATTTTTATCGCTATTTCACTTTTAATTGTAATAATTCTTGTTTCTTTTAGCAATTGACGAGACTGGGACATTGTGTCAATCAAGAGAACACACGAAATGGCAAGGTGCTAGAGCAAATCTTGGTGTTATGAAAGGTTTGTAATCATTTTTTATTTCTAACTATTTAGCTCGTCTCTGGCTCGGTTTAGATCACGTGTAAACGCTTTGGGTCGGATCCAAACTAGTGCGTAGACAAAACGTGACTAACAACGAATGAATATAGCCTACAAGAACACATCATTTTGCAAATATTTTGCTTCAGCCCCCCACAGTATTCTACTGTTAACAGGGTCTGAGAGACATCGAAGGTCGTAATAATTGCTGTTTTTACTTGGTCGCCCTTTAAAGATCGTTTTTTCCTAAGAATTCTGGAAACAGAATTGGATTCAAATAACAATAGTTCTATCTGTGATTTTGTGGCAATTTGTATCCTTCAAATATTATATCTAAGAAAAAGATCAAATATAGTCTTCTGCGAGATTTTTACCCTTGCTGAGATCTGATGGAAACCAGGATTGATGGTTAGAAAAAGGATACTTTGCATTTTTTTGATATGGTTAATGGTTTCTTGTAGGAAGATGGTATTACGAAGCGACAGTAACAGATGAAGGATTATGCAGAGTTGGTTACTCAACAGCGAAGGCCACTTATGACGTAGGTATGTATAAAAGCAAAGGCTAATCGTCAGGATTTGAAACAAAACGATGAAGCTGTGTAAGATAGCTGCTGAGTTTGTTTATATAAGTTTTTAATTCAGTATTTTGGTTTTTTAGGAACCGATAGAGAGAGTTTTGGATTCGGAGGTACAGGGAAAAAATCTACTGCAAGGCAATTCGATACATATGGAGAGGTTAGTGTTTATTTTTAAACTGTTATACTGTGATTAATCGAAGACATTGTGCATCGCCACAGTGTTATTCAAAGTCCTAACCAATATGAAAGTCAAGACACAGCGATAGTTGTCTGGTATATTGTAACTGGGGCTTAAATGTCTAAACTTTTGTCTGCAACATCAATTGGTGAAGATGGACAGTGTCGATAACAAATAGAAATTTATACGTCTAGCTTTATACGTTGTAGTTTTATTGAGCCGTGACGAACTGGCAGTAGCGAAATGTACAACTATATGTCAGTCATAGAATAATTTTCTAGTGAAATGTACATCTAACCTCAAGTCATGTATTGATGATTCTCGTGAAATGGACACCACATTTCTTTTTGGGAATTTCATCGCCTTGCCTCTCCGATGCCTGGTCTTCAAATACGTCGCATCTCAGCAATAGGTTAATGGTACGGCAGCAAAACATTGTCGTCCACTGGAAATATAGATATCAAAGACACAATGACGGAAAACTCAGCGACAGTGTAAGCTGGTGGCAATTGAAACATCATTTTCAGCTTCAGCTAGCAGACAAATTCCAAAACTTCAGGGACCTTTTGGGAACCAGGCCTGATTAATGTGTGCTTCCAGAATTCGATATTTTGCTTTGAGAATTCGATATTTGATTACTCTACTTTTGTTTGTAGCCATTTGGGATCAATGACACTATTGGTTGTTTTATCGATTTAGAGAACTATACGATCATGTACAGCAAAAACGGTATGTTTACAGTTGTTTCCTTTTCAATTCCCTAAAAATAAACCAGACTGTACGATAGAATGTCCAGCTTATTAGTGTCGGCTATGTGTCCTGCAAAATTTGCATCATAGAACAGATGTTATGAATTGCAGTGATGTCAGAAAGCTTTTTAAGTCAAGTACCTGCCGAACGATGCAACATTAATAGACCTTTCCAAAGAGGTCTAGGTCGGCGCGACATTTTTCTGGAAAATGGTAGACATGTTGAATAAGGGAATCCCCTCCACGTGCAAAGACCAGAATTGCAATCGTTTCAGGAGAGATATTGCAGCAAATTTCGCTTAGAATTCAAGTTTGATGGGAGTTACTGTAAAGTGAAAGAAAAGATTCTAGTCCTGGTTTATCTGCTCAAGGGGGTATTTAATCAAGAAATTTCCTTTTTACTTGCATTTTTTTTCCTGACTTTCTACAGATTTTTTTTTTACATATGCCGTCACAGATTCCTTTTCTCCCTTTATTCTTCCATTATTCATGAATTAGAAGTAAATTATGCTTTACTACCTCTCCAAAAGCGACCGCAGTCAAGGTTGCTGAACGCGAAGAGGATTCTCTTTTATTACACAAGATATCTACCGTTTTCCAGAAAAATGTTGCTTCCGATCCAGACCTCTTTCAAAAGGTCGATTGCAGCATTTGTTGCATAGAGTTGTAAGGTTGAATTCTGATTGGTGGCCAATCGACGCAACATCTTTTGTGCGGGTCTGATAGACACTTTCAATGAATTTCTTTACATGTTTACAACTGAATGTGTAATACTTTCCTTTCAGGAATGGGTCTAGGAAGAGCTTTTGATATTCCTAGAAATCTGCATGGGAGTGCGTTTTTTCCATCCGTTACTCTCAAGGTAACTAGGCTTCTAAAAATTGCCTTTGAGTTTCAAATTTTCCATTGAATCTTACTTGTTTTCATAGACTTAGCATTAAGGGCATCAAAGGTTAAATTTCAGTAACTTCATTTCAGGAAAAGGGCTATAATTTTCAGAGAAATCGATCTATTTTACGAATTTTTGCTATTGCTTTTCAGAACGCAGAATTGAAATTCAACTTTGGTCACCAAGCCTTTAAAAATGAGCCTGCGGTAAGTATCTGATCAATAATAACATTTGCTCTTCTTTTTTGTGGATCTGTCTTATGACAGGACTTTAGACAAAACTTCTTTGTACTTAAGACGTACTTAAGGCAGTGAAGTTTATAATTACCTTTCTTATTTTGTAAGGGAGGATACAAAGCTATTTGCAAAGCACCTGAAGATATAGTCGAGAAATCTGAGAGCGGTGAAAATTTCATAATATTACTTGAATTGTTTTTAAAAGCTCATCTTAAACATAAGATCTACAATTGCTACAACTAAAATACAGTACATTGAAACTGTTTTTATCATACAGACAGAAATTGCACTGACACTGCATTATTCGGCATAATTGATCATGCATACATTCACTATTAGATTTAAGATTCCTTTTGTTTGAGCTAGAAGGACTATCTAGATTACCTGCGTCTTGGATGAACGAGATCTTAATTTCAGTTTTTTTGTCGTTCAAGAATGACAGATGATCAAAGAAAACTTTTTCATCTTTTCTCTGTTTTTATCCTTAGCTGCTGCAGCTCCAGTGAAATTCACGAATATCTGCTCGCCATCTTGTGTTATCATGGAGGTTTGTGCATCTTCTTTTTTCTGAAAATCACTTCTGTTAGGCCGTGGTCAAATGGTCAAGCAATATTGGTCAGACATTTGAGATTTGCTTCACAAGGAAGGTTTTGCCGTTGAGCCACGCCGCAAAACATTGCTTGTAATGCCGAATTGTTTTTCAAAATTTCAATGTGTTTGAATAACTTCGAAAACTTTTTATGCTTTTCACAAGCAAAAGTGGTTGAAAGCCTTAAAATGTTTGACGAACTACGTAACCAAACAATCAAACATTTTGTTTGACAAGCCAATTAAAAAATTTCGACTAACTTTGTTTGATCGTTTGGCCAGGCCCTTTTCCTTAGTCATTTTCTCTCTTATTGTAGTTTCATAAACCTTACTGCTTGTTTGTATTACATAACTAATTTTCTGGTAGTTAATCGCAGCATAGATATTAAAGTAAACTAAAGTTCCTTTTTCTTTCTAGCCTTCTCGTGAATTAGCCATCCAAGTGAGTCTTTTAAGAATTTTATATCTACTTGTGTTAGAGTTAAAACAAAACACTCTAGAAACCTCGTTTATACCTGACGAAAAATAACAGATCAGTTTCAGTCCTTTTTGTTGGTTGCGATTTTCGCTTGCATTTAAACTAGCAAAATGAAGCCTTCCGGCTCGGGAGGGGGCTACCTTGATCTTCCTCCGATTTGGATCTTTCCGCCCGTGCTTTTAAGAGGCCCCAAAAAGAGAGCACGTAATTTCTTGTTTTTTTACTGTAATCATTTTCTTGGGTTTTTATTTTTTTATTTTATTTTCAACAAATCTTCTAGACAAATGAAAACATCAAATTATTCAAAAAGTATATTCCTGATCCAAAGCCAAGGTACGTCGAAAATAAACAACCAAGAAGTTTTTTCTCTTACGAATTCATTTGTAGCTTTAATGTCTACCAAACCAGTGATATAAAGTTTTGCTACGTTCTCATTATTGAAGCTGCATAGCACTTGTTGTAATCTTTCCAAAAACTTTGCCTTATTATAAAAGATATTGATTTAAATTTTTTGAATTTTGACAGTTGCTCTGTGCTGGTTGGTGGTGCAGATTCAAGAGAAATGATTAGGGACTTAGAAAATGGGGTAAGGATTTTTATAAGCCATTTATTACAACTAATTTACTATCCTTTAAATCAGCAAAATGATTTGATTTGCTGTTGGTACACAAGAATATAGAGCTGATATAACTCTCATATGATTAGTTCATTTTTCTCTAAAATATCAAAGCTTGAGCAAAAAGCCTTTCTCCTCATTGTTGTTGGATTCCGTGGCTCTCAAAAGATTCAGGTCTAAGTAAACAAACATTACTGAGGTGCAAATCTTTGATTAAAATGATACAATATGGATCCCTTTGGTCAATGCTCTAAGTCAATTGCGTGGGACTAGATGCTTTCTTTTCGAGACGGTTCCAAGGGTATCTGCGTTTACCTACTGTAAACGCAGCCGTTTGTTTTTGTTAAGCTCTGATTGTTAGGGACAAGGACAATGTTGAGACTACTGCTTTCTTGCTTTTTCAAAGTTACTTGAAATATACTAAAATTTTTCACATTTTTCAAGGTTGATATTGTGACTGGAACACCTGGTAAACTCATCGATTTTGTATCAACAGGAAAACTCAAACTTGATCAAGTAAGTGATTTCTGATTAACTACTCGATTGATTGATTCAATGGCTGATTGAATTTGATTTTTTAATCACTCGATCAGCTAATTCATTAATTAGTTGTTCTGATTGAGCGATTGAGTAGAAGTTTCTTTTCTATTATCTTATTAATTTGATGAGTGTGTGATTCATTTGTTCATCGATTGCTGGATCAGTTGATTTATTTATTAGTCCGGTGTACCGGCCTGCCGGCTGTGTACCGGTCAGTACTCGCGACAATGTACCAGTATATGTTGGCTTTGATTTTTCAAGTGTACCATGTACCAGGTTGCGTTTGTACCGTACCGGGTCGATTTTTAGCGTGCCGTCTCCTGATATTTTTCTCAAATTTTCTTATTATTTATTTATTTATTATATATTTATCTATATATTTTCTATTTATTTATTATATATTTATTTTTATATTTTCTATTTATTTATTATTTATTTATTTATTATAATTTATTTATATATTTTCTATTTATTTATCATTTATTTATTTATTATATATTTATTTATATTTTTTCTATTTATTTATCATTTATTTTTTTATTATATATTTATTTATATTTTTTCTATTTATTTATTATTTATTTATTTATTATATATTTATTTATATATTTTCTGATTTATTGATAATATTTCACGAATCAGAAAAACAACTTTGTTGAAAAATTAAGAAAATTTGAGAAAATAATTAGGAGACACACTGGTTTCGATCCAGGGACCTTTCGATCTGCGGTCGAATGCTCTACCACTGAGCTATATCCCCATGCCATTTAAGGCGTAAAAAATTCCTTAAAAGGTGGCAGTAAAACTGGCAGTAAAAGTGGCAGTAAAAGTGGCAGTAAAAGTGACAGTAAAAGTGACAGGAAAAGTGGCAGTAAAACTGGCAGTAAAAGTTGTTACGGCCAGTAAAACAGGCAGTAAATTACGGTTTACACGTTTTTTATAAGAAACCGGTTTATAAGAAACCTAGAACTAGACACCCAAAAAGTTAAGAAACTGTAGAAATTTTTGCGTCCGTTCTCCAACATACTGATTCACATTTGTGGAGGTAGTAATTAGTTCTCAAGCATTTCCATGCTATTTCTCGCACCAGAGTAGCTAATTTCGTGCAATTTCTCGCATCTGTAAGCAATTCTGTATCCAACAGAAGGTTTTTTGTCGTTTTTACTGCAATTTATTTCAATTAATTAAGAAACTGTTAAGAAACTTTTAGAACTAAAATTGGGCCAAAAATTAAGAAACTTTTAGAACTAGGTCACATTTCCCGAGCTAGGTTTCTTATGACATTTCTCGGTCAAAAAAGCGTGCTAATTTCAACAGGAATCTACAGCTTAAATTTCTCAATATTTGCTCCCTAATGCAGCTCCTCTTTAAAAGTACTTTGGCATTTGCCCCCTAGCGAAGCCTCTAGCCCCCTCCTCTTCTAATGATTCGAACCCTTTTTCTAAAGCAACTAGTTGTCATGCTACTACCCAAAAACAAAGTAAAATGGTTGTCATTGTATAAAATGAGGTATCTAGTTAAATATTATCGTTTTTATTCGAAAACTCTACCAAGAACCTAGATCCGAGAACCTACGGTCTGCTGCCAAGAATAAGATTTTTTTCATAAGAACCGAAAGAGGCAGGTTTCGCAATTTTTTAGACCGGTTTCTATTGTATTTTGCGCTCTTACCAATTCGCTTTGAAAATATCCTATCGAGCTGTTTACAAATTTTGTACCATTTTAGGATGGTCTATTAGCTCAAAACCAACGAGACACTATAGAACAAATGTATAGGAAATGTCCGAAGTTTTCACCAGATGGAAAAAGACTTCAGGTTGGTTTTATTTTTGTTCTGAAACATTTTACTTCGAAATGCGAACTTATAATAATGACTGTGATAACTATAATAATGACTAATAATAGCTATACGCTACTCAGGGGTAATCCTCCACACTACCACACTACCTCGTGGAGTGAGTGGCCAAGCTTCTCAGCCAGTTCTCGTTAGACAGCTTAAGTTAAGCTTGCTCGTGTGAGGTCAGCATCTTGATGGGTGACTTTCCAGATGGATGACTAAACAACTCACTCTGCGGTCCTTTGGAAGGACGTTAAACTAGGGGTCCCATGCTTGGATGAGGCATGCATAGTAGGCCAAAATTAGCTGGAAAAGCTAGAAATTACAGCCTACTCAAAATGAAGTAACAACAACAACATACTGAACATCTCCCACACTACTGATGATACCTCCCCAAAAGCATCTTAGTACCCCTCCAAACTACTCATGATATGTTTTATTATTTTCAGATGATTGTATGCTCTGCAACACTCCACAATTTTGACGTGAAAAAACTTGCTGTAAGTCTGTTATTAAATTTTGTTACTCATTTGACTTGTGGAACTTTAGATCTTTCAGGCGGGGTCAGAAAATTTTTATCCTGCTTGCAAACTTCACTAGGAAATGACTTTACTTTTGCCTTTCCTACTTATTCTGCATACAGGCTTGATAATGTAGCGATCTTTCTTTCGGGCTTCAAAGAGCAACGCTTATGTTTGGGTATCCTTTGTTCGGCGATTAAACTTGGTGGGTTTATCGATTTTAAAAGCCAATCCTTTATTTGCAGGAAAAGCTGATGCATTTTCCAACCTGGATTGATTTGAAAGGACAAGACTCTGTTCCTGACACTGTTCACCATGTTGTAAGCATAGTCAATAGAATAAACACTGAATTGTGCTGCTGCTGATTTTTTTACCCCTGCTTCTTTTCTCTCACTTGCTGTTGCTGTTATTAGTATTATAATATCATCTCTGTTGCCTCTGTGGCTTTTGGCTTTTTTTAAAAATCCTGCGTGTTTATTCTATTGACTATGCTGTAAGTCAGCTTTTACTTAACTGCAGAACCTAAGCTTACTTAACTTATATCAAGTAAGCTGCACAGTTGTTTTTCAGTCGCTCTTAGCTAGTTCATGTCAGCCAGTAATTTGATGATTACCATATTTCCTCGAATAAGTGCCCTCCCTCGAATAAGTTGCCCCTTTGCATTTCGCTGCCCATCAGGTTGGTCCCAGACATTTAATTGCTAGTGTTTGTCCAAGCTCTTGATGGGAGGAATCAAGAGACACCTTTTTGCTAGTTGCTACAAACTTGCTTTTCTTCAGAACGTTAGTTTATTGATAAATTTTCAAACATTGCTCCTCTCTTAGACAGGTTTTGAAATAAGCGCCCGGACGCTTAATTGAGGAAGTACGGTATTGTATTCTTTACTTTTGTGACGTTATCTCTTGCTTTTACTTATCTTCCAGGTCTGCAGAGTTGACCCTGCAAAAGATATTAGTTGGAAAAATCTCAGACAACGAGTCCAGGTAAACAAACTTTCCAAAAACGTCTACTTGGGGTTCGAGACTACGATGAATGTACTAAGTCTACCAGAAGCTTACCATACCACCATTTCTAAAAGTTTCATTCTAACAGCGTCTTTTACTGGGACTTCAGCCTTGGCTGGATAATCTCGTAAGTACCCTGCCGGTACCAGAATTCGACCCTTCTTTGAGCTATGCACCATCAAGTGACAAATTTGCCTTTCGTCCCCTATGTTTGATTTCCATTCAACGTTTTCAGAGGAAACATTTCACGGAGAGAGTTTTCCACCTTTTGATGACTGGTTGATATCTTTCGCTCGATGAAACTTTTTATTTTTACAGATCGAATGGTTTCATTCGTGGACTCTTTCGAAGAAAATTTGGAACAATTTGAAGATAAAGTCAATAAACGAGCACAAGACTTCAAAACACACCATGAAAATGAAATTCAAGAACTTTTACGCTTGAAAAGAAATTTACGACGTTACGAGAGACGAATGAGTAGACGCGGAGAGCTACTTGATGTATCGCGAAGGACTTCTTACAGTAATGAAGCACTTATACTTAAATCAAAACGAAGAAGCAAAAAATACCTGCCAACTGAAGGGGGCTTGCATAATGACACAGACTGTTAATTGAAAAAAAAACATTACAGTGATCAGATGTAATTTTAACGCATGCATGCTGCTACCACGTACATGTGCAATGGAAATTAATGCATTCATTCGATCTTTAGTTGATGTTATGTTATCTTATCTAGATAACGAAGTAGAAAAAAGACTTACTCTTTGGTGCCTAATTGCTGTCCCCTCCCGCTAATTAATTTTTTGAAAAATTTCCAACCCCCCGCTCTTATTAGGACCCCTATGGATTTCCTAGCACTATAGGGCCCCTCGCTTTCCAGTTCAGCTGTATTTAGACAAAGTTTGTTAAACAAAGTCTGACCCCCGTTTATTCCGACCCCCGCCAATTAC
>JACTAT010000319.1:48324-116112 GCA_014526335.1 Chrysaora quinquecirrha
GATCTGAATAGATCATTTCGGTAGCAAAAATATTTTTCGAAATCGCAAGATATCAATTTTTGGATGCGAAAATCGTATAAAGCACCCAAAAATTAGTCTAGGTGTAAAGTTTTACTAGCTCAGCGCTTGTGGAATCGATTTTACGAGCGTTCAAAGTTCACGATTTTATAAGGGCTTTGACCGTGTGGGGTAAAAAGTTTCACCAAGTTCATTTTTCGCGGTCAAAGCCTTTATGAAATCGGGAACTTTGAATGCTCATAAAATTAAGAACACAAACGCTAGGACACTGAAACTTTGTACCTAGACTAAGTTTTTGCTGCTTTATACGATTTTTATATCGAAAACTCGATATCATGTGATTTTGAAAAATTTTAATGCCGTGTGACGTCATACCGAAATGATCCATTAGAATTGAAAACAAAACAGAACAACCCTACCCAAGATTGATTTTGATAAAGAGACAAAGGTGAATGTGAAATGGTGTTATTAATGCCCATTGCTAGGAGAAATAGACGAACCAACAAGATGCCCCCTGCCTGCCCCCCATATACTAAGTATGGCAGTTCTCATTTATTGATCAAGATCTCATGTGCAGAAGTGCCAAGTTGGAACTGGGCAGTGGGCAGACTTGTCTGGACATAAATGACAGCAAAAAGAACAAATTTCAAACAATCCAGAAAAGCAGTGCAAGTCCTGCAGGAGAGAATTTTGTTTTGGTCTACAGGCCTGTCAAAAGTGGGGGCTTGCTTGGAGAGGGTGCTGTAGCCACTCTAATTTTTAAAACAATAGTATGTTGTCACAAAATCATTATGTCATCAAATATTTTTGATTGATTAGCCCCCCCTCCAATATGAGATTCCTTAAGTAAAGATAGCATTATGCAAATTTGTTACTTGATTGCTTGCTGGAGAGTTGTTTTCAATATGTTTCCTGCAAACTCAGATGGTTGACAATAAAACCACTATAATCAAGTTAGCGGAAAAGTTTTTTCTTGGCGAAAGCAATAACTGTCACCGTCACTTGAAATTAAATGTTAACATTTTGCTGAGACATTGTAAATGTGACATGTTTCTTTCAATGATATAGAAACCATGATTTATACATTGTATGAGAAGAGCTTTGACTATGCAAACAGGCTGACAAATTAGATTATATTCAAATTAAAATTATATAAATTTCATAGTTATATAATATAAGAGTACAAAAATTATTTTCATATTAAGTTGAAAAATTAATGAAAAATTCCAGAGAAGAAAAATTGAATTATTTACAACCCCCCTGGATCAAAATAAAAACCTGAAGATGCAGTACACTTTTGGAAGAAAGAAAAACCAAATAAAGATGATTGATATTAAGGAAAATTTACCTTCCTCACAAAGGCTTCCAGCATACCCATGAGGACAAGAGCATTGGTCTGGTGCAACACAGACTCCTTGGTTTTGACATTCTTGATTGCAAATGGCTACAATTTTTGAGAAATAATGTAAACATTTCATCAGAATTAAAATGTAAAACCCACGGTTTAATATTTTATCTGTTGCAATGTTGCCTTATTGCATCGATTTTGCAAGAAGGCTTCATTCTTGTGATGTTTACTGTGTTATGAAGTGCGGTCAAACAATTGGGTGAGTATAATGTTGATAAGAGATGAATCTGATCTTGAAAGCTGATATCTGTTACTTAGATGTGACTCAGTTGGACTTTCCATCTGCTTTCTGATAATACAGACTTTGTAAATGTAATTGTGGTATATGTCATGTTTTAAATCAAATGCAAAATGGCACATGTGGAAAAACCTATCCTTAGTGTTTGCTATTCATGCATGCAATCACAATAAAAATGTGCATTGTACTTAAGAAGGTTAGGGTGAAGGTGAAATGGTGTTTTAGCAACAGTGGCTAGGATCTCAGTATTAGGTTAACTAATCGAGACCTCGACTCTGGCCGTGATGCTAATGTGGCTGGACTCGAACCCTAACCACACTGAGCTTCTGACACCACGAGTCAGCGGGATTACACCACGATGCCACAGCACCTTCAAGGAGGCTTAGCCAAAACACAAAGCCAAATGAGACCCAAGCATGGCACTCTGTGACCTGGACAATGGCTCCCAATTGGGCTCTATAGTTCAGACACTCAATCTTGATATGGCACTTTTTAGAAAATGTAACCTTGGGCTTCTTCCTTTCAAGAAAATATTTTTTCTTTATTATACAGTTAGGTACAGTTTTATTGAATTCAAATAGATAATAGCAACACTTCAGTATTATAGGCATGTTAGATTATTAGATCATAAACTATCAAAGTAGATATCAGCATTGCTAGAAAATATGCTTGCACTCACAGCAGCACTTGCACCTCTCCTATTGTTTGACCTTTGATGTTAATAGATCATTTTGGCAGAATTTAATTTTTTTGAAATCGCAAGATATCAATCTTTCGATGCAAAACTCGTATAAAGCACCCAAAAATTAGTCTAGGTGCAAAGGTTTACTATCCCAGCAGGTGTATTATCGATTCTACAAGTGCCCAAAGTTTACGATTTTATAAGGGCTTTTACCATGTGGGGTAAAAAGTTTCACCAAGTTCATTTTTTGCGATCAAAACCTTTATGAAATCAGGAACTTTGAATGCTCATAAAATTAAGAACACAAGCGCTAGGGCATTGAAACTATGTACCTAGGCAAAGTTTTGGCTGCTTTATAAGATTTTGATATCAAAAACTCGATATCATGTGATTTCGAAAAATTTTAATGCTGCCTAACTAAATACTGAAATGATATATTAATCTATTGTTTTTCCAGTCTGCTTGCAACTACATGTAGGTCAAAACTTGCATGTTTTCCAGTCTGGGATATCAGCTTTGAGAGAGTACAAAAAATATCAAGACACAAAATTTCTTACGTTTATGGCACATGTAGCCTCTGAAACCCGCAGTGCAAGTGCATACATCCGGGGCAGTGCAGTTGCCTCCATTATAACAAGAGAATGAGCAGATTGCTAAGGAAAAAGAATTCTTTGTATTAGAAAAGAAAAATACATGGAGGTATTACAAGGTATATACAGTAGCTGTTATTACTCTACAATAAGCCCTTATTGTTGATTAAGGAAAACACAGACTGCTCTGCTTTGATATGTTGTGCTGGGCCCAATCAATGACTTGACTCTATTTAGCCCTGATGTACCTATAGGAGTGTACATCGGCAAGAAGTGCCAAAATCTGGGGTCAGTCCGGAAGATTCAAAATCTCAAAAGGCTTCAAATGTTCACATTTCCTTACCTGAGTAATTTTACTCTGTTCTTATCTGGATCTTAGCTGGAAACAGGCCTATCAAATGTGTTGACGCTGCTGCAAAGTGCTGACGTCTGTTTTCCCGCCAAAAATTTTGCAGATAATTTCGTACGTTGAAATCGAGGCCAAAATATTGGAGAGCAATTTTTACGAAAACTTGAGGAACTGAGGGATTCTGGTCCGTTCTCGCTCTTTTGCTCTTTCCAACGCATTTACAGAAGCACGGGTTTGTCTCCAATCCGTTCCAGAAATATCTAACTACCGGTTTTTGTTAGTTGACGCACGCGCTACCAACAGGCTTTACCAACACTTCTGGCTACAAAACTAAACTGCTTGAAATCTCTATTTATAACAGCAGCATCTTGTGGTGGGCTAACAGAAACTCGATTTCACTTCAAAAAATGATGTGTTCTTTTCGGCTCTATTTATTCAATTTTAGTCAAGTCACGTTTCCTTACCAAGTGGGTCCGAACGTAAGTGTTTACGGATCTAAAGAGCCAGACACGAGATGACTCTATTTCTGAAAAGATCCGGCACTGGCTCTGGACAGAGCGTGAAAACGGTACGGAACCAGGAGATCTCGAATAAACGGAAGGCGTTTTCGAGCCAAAACTGGCTGTGATCTGGATCGGAGCAGAGACGATCCCTGACTCAATGTCGTAACGTTTTGCCACTTTTACGCATGACGTCAAAAATTGTTTACCTCAGCAAAACTGGCCCTGTGACCCTATTCTAATCTCAGAAAATGCAGAACATATTGTTTTATGATTATGTCAAGTTTTGTGAGATTTAATCACAAAACGATAAGTTTTTGATGGGAGGGCTCATAATTCTACAAACTGTTTATATAATTACCTGTCTCACAAGATGAACCGCTGTAGCCCGAAGGGCATGAACAGCTTCCATTGGAACACACGCCATTATTAAGACATGGTTTTTCACATGCAATGCTTGCTGTAATCGGATCAACACACTCATTGCATCCACTTTCTCCAGGGCAGCATTTCTTTGCATCGCGACAAGTAGAATCATCTGTGCATGCCCAGGGGCAGTCTCGTGATGAGAGTTGCGTTGTATTCGTGTATGGACAGATTCCAGGCTTTGTAACTACAAAAACAAAACTCACTCAGTGTGTTTGTTAGGCTACTAATTGAAAGGCAAAATCAAGCAATAATTGTTTTCTGTTTTTAGGACATTGTTAGGACAGAAATTCACTCATCGACAGATATGAATATATACTAATTGTGTACGTTAGGAGTAGAAATATCTCCGGGTCAATGAAAATCCCCAAAATGTGTTTTTGTAAATCTTTTCCGCAGCAGACTTCCGGGAGAGGTAGACATGTAACACATGAGACTGATTTCCTTGTAAAGTAAAGTAAAGTAAAGTTGCTGTTTTTGAGTCTACTACTAGCCTAGGGCTACTCAGTCGACTTTACACTTTACCCCTGGTCTGGATGCATATAGCATATAGCAGGGTTCAGCCACACACGGCGCTCATAACTACCGATCAGGTACCCATTTATACCCCTAGGTAGAGAGAGGCACATTTGTGTTAACAACTTGCCCAAGGTTGTTATCTCTGCAACGCAAGTGGAAAGACCGTGTCTCAGACCCATAAAATTTTCGTTGAGTCCAACACGCTAACCACTGCGCCACAGAGACCATGTGATATTTTCATAAATGTTTGAAGAGATATGGAATAAATCTTGATAAAATAAAAGGCTAGATATTTTTGTTGAATGCTAGGATAAGGGACAGAGATTCTAAGATGTTTCTTGGAATATTTGGGATATGCTCTGGAAAAATTTTTAGGAAATGAGATATTATAGGACCCTCCAAGCTTCTAAGGCAGCCCCGAAACTATGTAGAATTTTCAGTCAACAGATATTCAGAAAACAGATATGGTTACAAACACCAATGCTTTTTATCTGCTACAGCTATGGTGCCAATAATTGCTCTACATCCCACTGATTAAGTTTTTTGAAAATTGCATAGCCTGCAGTAGTTTTAGGACCCAAAGCTGATAAACTTTTTAATGCAAGAAATGACAAAATCTATCCTTGTACCTGTGCCAAGGCACAAGGGGATAGAAGAAACTACCATCTGCTGGAAACTAGGACACCTGTAAGGAGCGAATGTTGCAGGAAGAACAGCCATAAAAAAAACTTGAAGGAACACTTGGTTCAAAAAAACTCTTTTCAAATATCGCACCAGCAAGCTAGCCAGTAAGTAGAACTTAACGGGGCACTTGACGAGAAATGAGCAACATTTTGCTTAATAGTTTAGCGAACAAGTAAGTATGCCTATCGTTTTCAAGCATTCACTGAACATTGCTCTTGTGGGCAGTAGGAAGCAAAGGTATCAATTTTAACAGTTATAATAATAACAAAGACAGGCAGCATAAATAAAGACTAAAAGTCTTCATATAGATATATTGTTTGATAAACTTACTAATTTGTCTCTTGACTTCAACATCATGGTATTCATTCTCTGGTGGATAATCTTGAATTTCGCTTGCAATACTATTTGGCTCATCTGGTTCTATTGCTGCAACATAAAAGTAGGTTATGGCAACGATAAATAATTTTCAATCTACATGGAATTTAGCTTATCAATCGTCTTGTTGACGAGGATAAGAATAATGAAAATTACGAAGACGACGATGCTTATGATAGGGATGAATGCGATACTGGCGATGACGATGATGAGGAAGACAACGATGAAAATGACGATAGTACTGATGATGAAGATTATGATGATTTTGATGGTTCTGATGGTTGTGATGATGATGATGATGATGATGATAATGATGATGATCATGATGATCATGATTATGATCATGATGATCATGATCATGATGATCATGATCATGATCATGATGATGATCATGATCATGATGACGATGATGATGACGACGACGATGATAATGACGATGATACTGATGATGAAGATGATGATGATATTGATAGTTCTGATGGTTGTGATGATGATATGACTATGATGATGATGATGAAGTTGATGATGATGATTGATGATCGATTAAAATCGTTTACTCTACCTTGATTGCATGCTATTCCTGTCCATCCTTTACAGCATCCAACCACATAAAAAAATCTTACATTTGACACCCTTTTCCTTCTGTGTTTAGCTGCTTTTCTGTATAGTTCAGTAAGAGTATATATGATTAGTAATGAATATTGCAAATCTAATGATTATATCTATGGGTCAGAAAAGAATGAAGGGAGGCGTAATCAGTGCTTCCACTTTTGAAAACAAGATTTCCTTCTATTCTGCATAATATTTCCTACTTTCTCCTTCCCCTGGCCTCCAGATTTCCCTCCCAAGGGCGGCGCCACGGGGTGGACTAGAGGGGGGACGTGTCCACCCCAGTTTTCTTCAAGATTGATTTTTCAATTTGCAGAAATCCGAGGAGAAAATGTTGGGGGCGGGGGGCTGATGAGTCATTTTCCTTTCTTAAGACTTCACTTGTTGAATTCCCACTCCTTTCTGAATCAAGAGAAGTTGCCTTTTGGAAGAAGGAAAAAGAAGCAGCTGAAAACAATCAAGCAGTGAATAATATTTTCACAGGTTTATGTTGTGCCTTGAGTTAATAATGACGCTCTCCTTAAGTTTTTTGGCCTTCATTGACTGTTTCATCTCTCAAAATTAGGATACTATCTTTCATTCGATCCAAAAAAGGGCGTTTCCCAGCCCTCTAGAGGGCGTTTTCTGGCATTCTAAAGGCGTGGTCCCTAAAAATTTTTCCTGAGGGCAAGACTCAAACCCATATAATGCTTGCTTATTCTCCCTGGTCCAACCCTACATTTTGGCGGCCGGCGCCGCCCCTGTTCCCTCCCATGTCCTCTCCAGTTTAATACTACTTCATTCCTATACAGCAATGTCGCTATGTTCTAAATTTCTACAAATCATCAGTTAACCATAGCGTGCTACGGCTAATAGACTGCAGAAAATTGTAAAAACATTCATTTAAGAAACTCAGGGTGTGTTCTTCTGAAATTCAAAACCTTCAGAATTTCGAAATAAGTCTCAGATTTTCAGAATTCTTATTTTTTGATAATCATGCGTTCTGCTTTTGGAAGCTTTCATTTTCCACTTTCGGAAGGATTTAGGGGTTCAGAAGAACAGGCCCTTAATGTCTAACACTGACAACAACAACAACAACAACAGCAACATTAACAACGTCTTTTCAAAATTAGTGGATCATGATGTCATGCCACTAAATAATGTCAAGCCACGCAACATTGATTGAAGCTGCAACACAGCAACTACAAAAAACAGCCAAACAATCCCAGCTTGTAAAAAAGGATTGAGAGAAACTTCAGTTGTTATCTTATAGCTAAGTAAAAAGGTCGGACAGAGAAGAAAAATGAATAAGTCTAATTAAAATTAACCTTTTCTTGATACAGAGTTCTCTTTTTTCTTCATTTAGACCAAAACAAGAATCTTCTAATTCACTATTAGATGCATCTCTATTCAGCTGTATTCCTTCTCTCTTGAATGGCTTACGATATATGCAGAACTTCCCATTATTGATTTCCCCTGCATCATTTGTATCTGGCTGCTGCAGTTCTAAATTTTCATCAAGTGCATCTAGACTATATAAAAAGAATACACGTATTTTCAAAGAATAGATTTTTTGGGAACCTACATGTAGACGGGCGAAAGCAGTGGCGTAGCCGAGCGTGGCTACCTTTAGGGAATACCACTAAGGGCCCCTGCTAATAAGAGGCTCCATGGGGCCCCCGAACATAAAATTATGTCTTTATGAAATGATCTTTCTTGATGAAATAATGTTGTTTTCTTATAGGAAAGAAAACTGCTTGCAAGTGAATAAGTCATAAGATATTGCAAAGTTGATGCTTTAGAGCAGGGCTAGCTTATCATTATCTGAAGTTTTGAAAATCTGACCCTCCTTAGTGTAATGAGTTAAGTGGTTGTTGCAACCACGAAAATATTCGAACGTCCAAAAAGCTTTCCATAATACTTGCAGTTTCCTGGTCCCTATTTTCTTGTGCGTGGTCCCTATATTCCAAATTTCCTATTTCAGCTTCCTAGTTCCTGATTAGACATGGTTACAAGGGGCCCCAGTCCCACTACGTCACTAAGGGCCCAACAGGCCTCCGCTACACCACTGAGCGAAATATAATAAGAACTCATACAGTACTGTTAAAGACAAAATCCCCAAGGAACTTTTCAATTTTGAACCTTCTACGATGAATAGCACAGAGGACATGTGATGTGGTTCAAAGTTTGGGGAATTCCGATTCCTATACGAAGATACCAGTGAAGATACCATTATATCAGACGATATCAATGGAATAGACATGGTAGCTACTTCTTACACATTGCAATTTTATACATATATAAACTTCTCTCTTGCCGTCTTCGTGTTTTTGGCCTTGTTTTCTAGCCACAATTTAAATTTCGATTAGAAATTTCGAATTTTTCGTGCGTCTGTGCTAATCTTATGGCATTAAATGTACATATGAAATCAAGACACTTAAGAAGTTTTTGGTACTAAAATAAGACCAAGAGGTAAAAAAATATGAAACTTTAAGAACTAGGCCTTGAGCTAGGTTCTCTATAGAAAGGCGTGTAAATTTGTTAACAAAATTCTTTGACGCTTATTTTGCTTATTAGAGACTCCTAGACTATAGCAAGACAGGTTTTAGACTTGCTACCCATGTCCCTAACTTTCGCTCACATTGAATTGAATTGATGTTGTTGTCGTTCTCTTCAGTCAGGATGTTATTTTTAGCGTCCAGCAATTCAATTCAATAGCGATAACTACGGCTCATGTAGTAAGTCTAGACAGGTTTGCCAAATGGTGCCGGATAACACGGTGTCCGTTATGTCCAGACTTTCCTGTGCCCGATTATTGAAAATTTAAGCAAATGAACAATATGTGTTTACGCGAGTACTGTTGGAAAAATATCAATATCTTGTCCCTATCTATTTAGTCCACTTTGGCATGCCGTGCTCAAAAAGATCAACTCAGCAACCTCTTTATTTTCCCCCTGCCCGTCAATCACTTTTTTTGCTTGTGCAATTTTTGTTTTAACCCTATTCGGAGGTTCTATTATTCTAGCCGCCTTGAAAAGCCTGGTTTCCTTATATAGCCAAAAGTGGCCTTTCTAGTGCTGTGACATGGCTGTGACGTTTTTAGTATTAATAGAAACACTTCCTTATTGGGGCTCTGCCGTTCCTGGACAGTGCCGCAGTAATGCCGGCATAACAAGTTGAATTTGGTTCAACTTTCCCGGCCCTTATGACGTTTTTGCCACTAAAAGATCCGAGAAGATCTTAATGGAAACATATGACTTGTCTGTGGCACTTGCCTTTATCCTCACTGAGCACAAGACTGTAGCAAGCCAATCAAATGCAAGGAAATATGAAATCAGTTTATAGCAACCACTGTCTCAGTCTCAGCACTGGCCCGGCCACGTATTTCTAAATGGAAGCGAAACATCGCAACACTTTCTCAGCACTGGTACAGCCGTGTCTCAGCACTTGCACAACCAGTCATATCTATATGCAAACCAGTTTTTACAATCAAAGTCCTCGTTTTGATAATTGACTAAAATATGTTTTGTTCATTTTAGAGGGGTGCCCGCTGTTAGGAGCTTTTAACGAAGAAAGAAGTTTTTGTACGAACACTGTCATTTATTCCGAGGTTCAGAGGTTTTTGTATTAAAGAAATGTCCGCTAATGCAGGCTCCTGTATATTAAAAGAAAATCAAGGGCTGATAAGAAAAATGGTTTGGATTCACCAATCAAAATTCGGTGCTGCCATACACCAATTTTAGGAATTCATGAACCTACTAGGGGATATAAGACAGACAGAACATGTAAAAACAATCTTTCACATATGTATCTCCTATATAATTTGAAAAATCTCACATTTGAAAGAAGGGTTGCAATTTAACTTACATTTTATACTGGTTGTCGTCATTTTGAAATCCCGAAACAACTTTATTCCAATACAGATAGCACAGAACTGAACAAATCAAATATCTTGTAGCAAACCTTATTGGTGATAACATCGTCTTTGTTCACCTAACGCAATGCAAAAAATTATGCAAGTAATTTGCAATAGCAAACTCAAAGCAAAAGAATACTTCCGATTAGCGAATGCAGTCTAATCGCATACCAGGAATCTCGTACACACCAGAAACCTTATTGATTTCTTCCACAAAACATCTAGCATCAAATGAACACAGCTCCCTCTAACAAACGCCGCTCACGTTAAAGTCGTGTAGCTATTGAGTGGAGATAATACCCTCTAACAAACGCCTCCCTCTAAAAACGCCGCTCACGTTAAGTCGCGTCGCTATTATAGTGGAGATAATACCAAAAGTGCAAATTTAACTCGAAGTTGGAAAACGAAGCAAATTAAAAAGTTAATTTGCTGCCTAAATTAGGATTCAAACTTATTTCACGATGAGAAATAAAGGATCTTCCAACCTCAAATTAGGAAACTCAACCTCCAGGCTCGAATAAGACAAAATGTCCTTTATAAAAATGTGCATCACTATCACATTCCATGCTTCAAAATATAGAGTTTTCGATGCTAAAGTCGTATAGAACATCCAAAGCTTAGACCAGATGCAAATTTTTACTGTCCTAGCGCTGTTTCTTGGTTCAATAAGGGCCTTGACAGTGAAACGTAACTCGAGGTGAAGCTTCTCATCCCAAATGGTCAAAGCCCTTATAACATTGTAAACTTTGAACGCTTACAAAATCAGTAATGAAAGCTCTCAGATAGTAAAAGTCCGGGGGGTGTACTTCATTGTTCAAATGACTAGACGTGCCGCCCAGTTTTTCCAAACCCACCCATGTCTAACGACAAATTTCGCCAGTCGTGGTACCCATGTATAGAAAAAACAACGAATTTTTTTACACATTTGTACCAATATCTCACATGTTTGAACTCAATTTAAGGCCTGCGGCAACTCTAAATGCGGCAGAAAGGCATTTGCGCTGAAAACGTAAACGCACTTTTATCAGGCTTTTCAAAGCAATGCATGGCTAAAAAATGTTTATATATTGTGTAGAGATTCTTTACGAAAAATCAACCCATATGTAGGGAAATTGGCGCTGAAAAAGTTACCCATTCGGGCGGCACGTCTAGCATAACGAACAATGGAAATACTCCCCCCGGGGGGGGGGAAGTTTGCACTAAAACTTAATTTAGGCTGCTTAGTACGAATAAGGTATAAAAACTCTATCCAGAAATTTTAGAAAATTTCCATAATGGCGCCGAAAAGGTGTACTACGCTCTTTTTGTGTTCGAAGAACTTCGAACACATTGGTGTGGGGTGGATGTCACTCACTCACCAACTAACCAACGCTTGAACAATGGAAAACGTGTAACAATAGGGCCATTGTCAAGAATGCCATTAGGGCCATTGTCTCGGCCATTTATGCGCAATTTGCGGTTAGTTGTTCACAATTCGGCCTGCAAGCACTTTTGTCAATCTGGGGTCATGTGACAACTGACTCATCCTTGTTTACTAAATGGAACTGGAAAATTGCCACCTTGCTTTGGTAAATGACATTTCAGGCATTCTCAACATTTAACAAAGAGTTTTGCCAAAGAGCGGCAATTTCAAAACAGTTTTCAAAACAAATCATCATTAATATTATCCTCACGATGAAAATCGTCATAATAATAATAATAATGATAATCATCATCATCATCATCATCATGATTACTATCACCACCATTGACGGTGTGCAACATCTAAAGGAACGCTACCACCACCACAACCAGCCCTATAACCATCACCTCGACCACCCTATCACCACCATCGGAACCACCCTACAACCATCACCTCGACCACCCTTATCACCACCACCACAACTACCCCTACAACCATCACCACGATCACCCCTATCACAACCACCACAACCACCCCTTCAGCACCACAACCACCTCTATCACCACCACCATACCCACCATACAACCACAATCACCCCTACCAACCAGCATCATGATCATCGTGTTCATCAACATCATCATCATAACCACCACCATTATCATCATAATCATTATCGTCATCGTTGTGCATACCGATGAACATCTTTCATCATTTGACCGAAATAGCTATATTCAACCAGAGTCGTTCTTCGAACATGCCCATAGGGCCCCTATGTTTCTTTTATAAGAACAATTTTATAAGAACACGAGCCTAGATTTTGCCCAGATTTTAAGAACAAAATAGCAACAAGCTGAGGCTGGGCGTTTTTATAAGCCCTGAGAATATCAGCTAAATAAGAAAGTACGACAATCAGACAACGTAAAAAGCAAGCAAACAATGAAATGGACAAGCATGCTCAATTTTTACACAACCCTATTCCCACTAAAGACATTCACTGACAAAATTTAGATGTCTCTGAAACCAAGGAATTAAGAACAGATTAAGAACATTTCAGGCTCAAAAAAGACAAAAACTTAAGAACAGCCAGCCTCAATCAAAATTTCCTGGTTCCTATAAAAAAAAAAGAGTGTACATATACACTCTTGATCTTCGGGCCGCTTGGTAACATTGTACATTAAGAATGATTTGAGAACATTTTGAGACTTAAAATCGAAAAATCTTAAGAATAATCGAGGCTTGGCAATAATTAAAGTATTCTTATAAAAAAAAGTGTGTAGAACTATAATTATAATACTGAAATCGTTAAATTGCTATATGATGTACAGTACTTACCAACAAGTCTGCTGCCCATGACTGGCAAATGATAAGTTTTGGTAACGATGATCAATAAATTATCACATATGGACGTAGCATAATAATTTCCACGTTGAAAAACAACTTTCTGGTGAGATACTTTAAACTTTGTGACAATATTTTCAAATATGATTTTAATTCAATAATCCTTGCGTTGTAAGTTTAAATGTAATGTATTGAAGTATATTGTAGATTTCCTACACGCAAAGTAGCAGCTTGTGTGAAATGTTCAAGATAGGTCTATGAGTTTCAATTGAACTTAATGTAATTTCTAAGAAAAACGTAAACATAAAAACACTGTATTGGGCTATGAACCTTAGTTCTTCGTAGCTTGCTTTAAAACTTCAGAAACGAAACAGCGCAGTGTCTCTCATTATCAATTGAAGATAGGCCTTTGTGTTTAAATTCAACTTTATGTCAAAAACATCTAAAGACAAGTAATGTTTCTAATGGGCTATGAACCTTGGTTCTTCCTCTTCGCTGCTTGCTTCAAAACTTCAGAATTGGAACACCGCGGTGTCTCTCATTTTACAGATCTAGCCCTCTGCATACTATAAATAATTCAGTATTTTTAGATAGGTCTATATGTGTAAGATAGGCCTATGTATTTCAGTACACTCTTTCTTTTTTATAAGAACCCGGAAATTTTGATCGAGGCTGGCTGTTCTTAAGTTTTTGCCTTTTTTGAGCCTGAAATGTTCTTAATCTGTTCTTAAGTTCTGGGTTACTTAGATATCTATATTTTTAAGTAAATGTCTGTAGTGGTACTAGTTTTGTGTAAAAATGCAACATGCTTGTCCATTTCCTTTTTTCCCTTTTATTGCCTGCTTTTTACGTTCAGTCTACTGTCTTACTTTCATATTTAGCTGATATTCAAAAGGCCCAATGGTCTTATTTTGTTTTTAAAATCTGGGCAAAATTCAGGCTCGCGTTCTTGTAAAATTGTTCTTATATAAAAAGAGTGTAACAGCTAACTGTAATGTTTCTAATGCGCTATGAATCTTGTTCTTCTTCTTCGTTTCTTGCTTCAAATCTTCAGAAATGAAACAACGCAAACAGCGTCTTTCGTTTTACTGAACTCTCCTTCTCCGACTACTAATTCAGTATTGTAAAATCACACAAGACAACGAAGATTTATTTCCTCGCATCATAAGAAGCGCAAGGAATATCCCGGTTGACAAGAGCTTGCGCTGAAAGCACTCCGGGGGGCTACGTTATATTTTTCGCGTTTCTTTATTTTATATAAATTTTGTGACTGACTTATTTTGTATCTTTCTTTTTAGGGGTTAGGGTTTTTATGTAGCACGGCCCATTTCAACGACTTAAAATTGTTATATTCTTAGAATGATGCGAGATCAGAGATGAGAAGAGACGTCCATTTTTAACATAACATAAATCAACACTAAACACTAGATTACATAACATAGACCATTTTTAGGTTCATTGGGTGTCCATGACAAAAATGAAAACGGAACGAATGCATGAAGTCGGATGATAAAGCTTGCGTCGTTCGTTAAAATTGTTATAAAGGAGGCAAGCTTGGAAATTACGTCCCCAAGCAAACTTTTTGTTGACTGTCGCCGGCGCCTTAAATCCCCAAGTAATATTCGGTTGTTTTTTGTTTTATCGGGCCTGATTATTAGGTTTTTACAACCTTTTTAACTTTACGTTACTTGAAAATTAAAGCTTAAAGTTCGGAACTTCAGGACCAATAGAATTCGATTCAACAACGATTGGATTCGACCAAGCGCACCAGAACTGAACTTCGATCCTTTTATGATAGTCTAGATACGGAATACATCCCTATTCATTGGTCTAGTGGTGGTAGTCTATAGGAGAACTAGTTTCAGCACGCTAGCCCTGCTACCCCAAAAGGAGACCCTATACATTAAAAAAAACGACAAAGCACACAAGAACTGAACTAAGGTGCTTCCATGATAGTCTAGTAGTGGTAGGGTATAGGAAAATAAGTTTCAGCACGCTAGCCCTACTGCCTCTCAAAAGGGGGTCAAATTCGAAAAATGATACAACACATCAGAACCGAACTTAGGTGCTTCTATGATAGTCTAGTAGTGGTAGGGTATAGGAAAACTAGTTTCAGCACGCTAGCCCTACTGCCTCTCAAAAGGGGGTCAAATTCGAAAAATGATACAACACATCAGAACCGAACTTAGGTGCTTCTATGATAGTCTAGTAGTGGTAGGGTATAGGAAAACTAGTTTCAGCACGCTAGCCCTACTGCCTCTCAAAAGGGGGTCAAATTCGAAAATGATACAACACATCAGAACCGAACTTAGGTGCTTCTATGATAGTCTAGTAGTGGTAGGGTATAGGAAAACTAGTTTCAGCACGCTAGCCCTACTGCCTCTCAAAAGGGGTCAAATTCGAAAATGATACAACACATCAGAACCGAACTTAGGTGCTTCTATGATAGTCTAGTAGTGGTAGGGTATAGGAAAACTAGTTTCAGCACGCTAGCCCTACTGCCTCTCAAAAGGGGGTCAAATTTGAAAAATGATACAACACATCAGAACCGAACTTAGGTGCTTCTATGATAGTCTAGTAGTGGTAGGGTATAGGAAAACTAGTTTCAGCACGCTAGCCCTACTGCCTCTCAAAAGGGGGTCAAACTCGAAAAATGATACAACACACCAGAACCGAACTTAGGTGCTTCTATGATAGTCTAGTACTGGTAGGGTATAGAAAAACCAGCTTCAGCACGCTAGCCATGCTGCCTGAAAAGGGGTTCCACTCACTACTACTGAATCCGAATCGAATTTTATTGACCCTGAAGTAAGTTCGGAGAGCTCAGCGAAGGTAGGCGAGAACTCATGCATGCAAACTTCACAAACCAAAATCAGTTTCGAGAGAACACCTTTTCACAGAGGATAATACTCTAAGGTCTCTAATAGACGGGGGTCTGGAATAGCAGAGGGGGTGAAAAAAATATTGAAAATTAATAATAGGGGGGTTCCAATAGTAGGAGGGCTGGAAAAAGAGGACAATTTAATTGTCGGGGGGGGGGGTAAATAATGTGTATCTCTGGCTCCCTGTTCTCTGCACGTAAAACAAAATAGGACCTTTGGATGGCTCTTCGAAATTGCAGTTGGGGTTTCACAAGAACAAGATAATTAGGACAGCACGTCATTTTACGCTTATTCCTAAACACTTACTCTTTAAATACGTCCAGAATCACTATAAAACAATACAATGCAATGTCCTCCTAGACTTATTCCATGAGTCCCTCTCTTCGCAAACAGCAGCAACAACAACAACTACCAAACAGCTGTTCGGTCGTCAGCCGTTAGCGATAACTAGGACTCGTGTAATAAGTCTAATGTCCTCCCAAATTTTTTGACGATATTTCGAGTTGTAAAATTACAGTGCAATGGTTTCATATAGTTCACCAGACTTGAAGGATGTCCTGGCTGGATATTTTTGCCAAATTTGATAAGCGGGGGGGTTCCAATAAGAGTGTCCTGGGTGGAAATTTTTCAAAAAATTTGTAAGCGGGGGGAGCACTATTAGAGACCTGAGAGTAAACAAATGGAATTAGCGTCCATCGAAAATTATTTAGGCACCAAGCATTAACAGTTTCGAAGTGAGAATTAAGAATTATTTGAAGGTTAACAGTAGAGTTACTGCACGAGTTGTAGTTATCGCTATTGAATTGAATTGTAGGGAGCTCAAACTGACTAACTAATTCCTACCTGTAGCGAACAACAACAAAATCAATTCAATTCAATGTGAGCGAAAGTAAGGGACTTGGAAAGCAAGTATAGGTGAGTTTTACGTTTACTAAAAATAGAGCCTTTTATGGGACTGGTAGGCAATCTAGCCATTATTGCCAATATAAAATTATTGCAAAGAAAACACATCTTGGAACATCTCTATTAAACGTTTTTTTCGTGTTTTTTTCCTCAGAGTAAAATCGTCAGAAACAGGCCGAGACAACTGGCTTGAGCAGAATATAGGCTCAGAATTGGATTGAAATGCATCCATGCAAAAAGTGAAGCTAAGTTGGCATTGTGGGAGGCCTATTATAGGTTTGCGGCTTCAAGGCTTCGACCCTTATTTTGAGTGCGGCTTTTTGGGTGCGGAGTGCGGATTTCGCAATGCTTTGTCTAATGTTTGCGTCTTCAGAAAAAGCTACGGTTTGCGTTTTTTGGAATGTATTAACATTTTGCATGCGGCTGCGGTTTTACGCGGAGATAGGCTACATAAATTCCGAATTTCACAACGAATGTGCATCAAGAAGGCTCTGAGGCGCCAGAAAATAAAGAAGGGAAAGTAACCAAGCGATGAAGCGAACTAGCGACCCAAATGTCGATTGATAAGCTGTTGGAGTTGTAGTGTTATGGCCACGAGTAATGTTAATCGGCAGTGACTTAACCATTTATTTGATGACGGATTGAGGCTTTTAGCTGATTTTTTCCTGGGTTCTGGATCCCCTATAACAGGCCCCCATTGTGTTTCGAACACCAATCAGCTCAAGTGAAAGAGTGAGATGACCAATAGAAATCAGAGTAAATATATTTTCAGTGTGAAACAGTGAGATGACCAATAGAAATCACTTGAAGAGTCCAAATGCCCATGCGAGAAAACGAACTCTTTCTGTCTACACAGAACTAGCCTTTTAATTTTGATATGGACAGATTCCATAACGCTAGATCAAATTAGAATCTAGCTCTGCCGATTATTGGAAAACAATCCTCGCCTTAATTCTCTGCACACGCTGGGTGGACCAGAAAATAATTTGCTATGGCAGAATCAAGAGTGGTTTGCTGCTTAGAGCAGTCGTGTGGCTGCTCCATTTACCGAAAGCTGTATTTATAAATTGCTTCATGAACATGACAATTTAAAGTTTGTTTTTTCTTAAGATTTTAAAAGATATTAGGGAAAAAATCGCCGTAAATCTATTTCACAATGAAAGGAGTTAGATTGAATTTCTGAGCAAAAAATATGAAGAGTTTTAGACATAGGCTGCAAAGTTATATTGCACAATCTTGCTGAAAATTCAAAGGCCTTAAAAATGTGGGTGTCCGGGTGACCAGGGATGGGTGACTGCAAGCCTAATGCAGAATTTTTTTTGGCAACTGTTAATTCAGTCCGAATTACCCTTCAAAGTTCGCAATGTATGTCTGGTACTGCTCCTAAGCAACGATTGTGACGTCAATGAAATTAACAAAATTGACATAAAAAAGATAAATTTAACCGTTCAATTCAGTTGCAATTTTGATTTGCTTGAGTTCAGACGTGAGTCTCAAGATTTAATCGCTGCAATTTTCCAAGTGATCTTTGATTCGCTTTACGGTGAAATCAAGTTTAGATGATGGAGGAAAGCATTCGGAAATCGATTGCGAAGTTTCAAGCTTCGATTAATCAACCGACAGTTTATTTTGTGAAAGAGGTAAGATCGACTAATTGTTTTGAAAATCCTTTAAACATTTAAAAACATTAAAGTATTTGATAATTTTTTACTTTATCATTTATTTTATAAATTTCAGAAGGGAAACAACTAAAAAATAAAAGTGGCTTTAAGGTTTAAGGTTTAAATTTGTTAAAGAAAAATAATTTTAAAAGATTTTGGGCTTAGGATTAGAGTGGTTAGGCCGACGGCCCTCGACGAAAACCGTTACTGTTGCCACGGTGAATCACTAAGCAACACTGCAATCCCACAGTTCCTAGCTAATCAATCTTGTTCCCAGTCTCTGATCAGAGAATTCGGTCTATTTTTAGGATTTAAAAACAAAATACATTTGAAATACTTTATTTAACTTAACTTGTAAACTTTTTAACACATTATGTACATTATTATTATATTATTTTAACTTTTAATATAAATTTACTAGCTTTATTCTCTTGAACAAAATGGCAATAACATATGGCGGACTTACAACAACATAATGTTAAATATAGGTAACTTAATAATAATATATTTAACATCTTAATATTTCGCGATTAGTATCTTTTTTATTTAACATATCTTTTGATTAAATTTATTTGCTAGAATTCCTACATAAATCATTTTTCAAATTATTTGCCGAAATATAAAATACAAACTATCAAGGCATTCTTATAGCAATAAAATAAAAGAATATTTGAATGATAAATAAACATGAAATGTACAGCTATCAGAAAATTCATTTTCCTATCCCATGATTTCATTTTAGATTCTCTATATTCAAACATCAAACAGCTGACTGAGATAAGAGATGACAAAAGCAATATTTTGCAGAAAATGCTCAAATTATCATATCGAAGACTCGCATTTCGATTGGTAATGATTACAATACAATTATTACACTTTTACCACTTAATATTCACCCCGGTAATGTATGTGCAGTACAGTGGAGGATATTCAGTACAGTGGAGGATATTCAGTATAGTGGAGGGATATCATTAGTACATTTAGTGTTGAAAATCCTCAATTGTCCTGATGATATTCCTCCACCGTTCTGATGATATCCCTTCACCGTTCTGATGACATCCCTCCACCGTACTGATGATATCCCTTCACCGTTCTGATGACATCCCTCCACCGTACTGATGATATCCCTTCACCGTTCTGATGACATCCCTCCACCGTACTGATGATATCCCTTCACCGTTCTGATGACATCCGTCCACCGTACTGATGATATCCCTTCACCGTTCTAATGACATCTCTCTACTGTACTGCTCAGACATAACTGGGGTAATTTTTCATCGGTTCTGTTTTCTGTGCTCAGCGTAAACCCAAATTACCTTAACCTAATGAATAATATCATTCTATTCAGATAAAGAATGAAGTCAGCGAAATTCTGGAAAAGTTGTCGCAATTTTCCAAAACAGTAAGATGAAAAATATATTTTTGAAATTAAACAAAAACATTATTATAAAATGGCAAGCATTTAAATGTAATACATGGATGCATAATTGTGTTATTTCTTTTGTAGCTTGACAATCCTAATGCTATTCGTGGCATTCGAGCTCTTGCAAAATGTGTCAAAAAGGTTATGAAATCCTGGGATACATTTTTCCATGGAATAAGCTTTATGGTAAGTTAAAAAATTCTAAACCTTTCTAATTTCCAGATCTATTTCTCTGTATTTCTCAGAGATTATGCTGCTAACGTCTCTAAAATAGAGGTGCCGAATGCTGAATCTGAAACTAGCATCGAGTTTTCTAGACTTTCCTGAAAATCCTGTTGACTATTAAGCAAAATAGCTACTTTGGGGAAAAGGGAGAAAAATTAAAAAATTTAAATTCGACAAATACTAAAAGGCAAATTTAATCTGATTTCAGTTCTATGATTCAATTTAGAGTCAAGAAAATGTTGAGAAGTTGCAAAATGACATACTGCTATTTCACAAGAATGCATATTTTGAAATGAGATCGTTGTCGAGAAATATGGTTGAAATCAACCAGAAACTCAGTGACATGATAGCCAAATGCAAGGCAAAGCCACACGAAGATGCAAATGAATGCTGCAAAGAAAGTTCTCGTCGTTTCAAGCTAGGCCATTTCAAATTTGAGAGTGAATATATGAGAGAGCCAATTTCTGTCGTTTCTCCTTCCTGTAAGAGGAAGGCTGATGATGATGAAGGAGGAAGTCAGACAAAGAAGAGACGACATGACTCTATCTACGAGGGAGATGAACATGACATCTCAAATGAAAAAGTTGGTGATGATCAGCAACAGCGAAAAAGAATGAAGCTGTCTGCTGGAGACGAGAAGGACAAAATAGAAGGAAAACTTTTTCCATGCTCGTCTAAAATGCTTGAGCAAGCCTACAAAATTCCAAAACTGACCCTCGTTAGGAGAGAGGGTCAAATTTTGAAAAGAGAGAGAACTGAGCCTCAGTTTCAGATGAAGAAACAAATTAAAAAAGAGACTGCAGGAGGAATCAGCACTCTCAACAAAATTGCTTGTAATGTCCGACTTGTGAGGGAAGAGCCTATTGCAGCAAGCACATCGAGCAAAGTTGCCTCGAGCATGCCAAAAGTGAGCAAGCTTACAAATATGGCTGTAAAAGTAGATGATTCTACGCTTCTTTCGAGAAAAAGAAAGAGAGATGCCAGTGAACTTGCAAAATCACGAAGCACACTGAATACCAAAGCCTCTCAGCTCATTAAAAGGTTTAAGAGAAACATCCAGCATCATCTACCAAAACCAAAACTGTGTGATGCTCATCAGAATAACAACAAAGTAACAAAATTTGATCCGTTGTGCAGCTCTTGCAAAGAAAACAGAAAAAAGAAGCTTCAGGAACTTGTTGCTTTGAAAAATAAAGCAAAAACCAAAGCAAATGATGATTTTGCTTTCTTCAGTCGAGAATTCAGTAGAAAGTAGGCTTGGAATATAAAACAAAAATGACTTTAACGTGCTATAATTGCCATGAATATCGTTAAACTGAAATAGCATGAGTTATATCACGCATTATATTCCAAGTAAAATAGGAGCAACATATCATCCTCGTATATTTTCTTTATTTAAAGTATCTTAGAAATAGAACGTGTAAAAGTAATATCTGCTGACTTAACTGAGGGGGAACGACATTGAAGTTTTTATCGTGTTAGATTCTGCTATACGTATGCGAAACATCTTATTCAGTCTGTCAAAGCTGTCTACTGGTTGCAAGATGCAATCATCCACTAGCAGTGTTGTAAAGCGGATCTCTTATGCGGCAAATTTATCGCGCGGGGAAAAATGTTTCTCACGACACATGCTTAAAACTGCTTGCTGCATAAACTACAATGTCTCTGCTTGTCTTTGCGATAGCTCAGTTTCAACTGGAAGATATTGTTGGTCAATGACCAACGTCCAATTTCCAACGATCAATGTCAAACTGTTGTTGCCTTCTGTCAGCGACCTCAAAGAATCTACAATCCTCGCCAAACATGCTGGGACACTTTTCAAAATTTTCAAAATTATCGCTTTAAAGACGCATACCCTCTTTTCCCCCGACTGTTGGCGAAATTGATGTTGTCAGTGGTCCCAACATTGAGTCAGGGGAGGAGATCTAATTACACGCCTTTTTTTATAAAGAACCTAGCTCAAGGCCTAGTTCTTAAAGTTCCTTATTCTTTTACCTGTTTTGAGACGATTATAGTTCCAAAAGTTCCTTAATAGTTCCTTAATTTTAACTGCGCATACAGTTTAATGACTACTGTACAGAGACATTTGCATGTAAGCAAAGCTCGAGACTACTCAAGGAAACATTTGATACATGCGTAAAGTACAATTTATGTGATTTTCGACTTCAAATAAATGGAACAGGGTTTCTAATTCTTGATTGTTTGCAGTGATAAAAATATTCAACAATGAAAAGTTCCTTAGTGATTTTCTCTTTAGTATAAGTTCTTTAAATTTTCGGGCCTTCTACATGTGGGTTTCTTATAAAGTGGTTCCTTATAAAAAAAGCGTGTACCCGAATATATATGATGGGACCTAATGGCGATGATTGTAGCTTCTCGTGCATATAGAAATTAACAGCCAAGATCAGCTGTGGATATTGCCGTAATATCAGGTTCAGAATAAGCAAAGTGGTTCTAAATTTGTGAGATGTTTTTACCGAAGAGGAAGAGCATAATCGGTTTCTTTAAATTCCATTCTATTTAGCTCATTTTGCAATATTTCACCCTCTCTTTTCTTTTAAAAGGCGATTAGACATTGAATTTTTCTCAATGTTTTTAGAGGAGAGTCAAAGTATGCTAGATGACTTGCGGGGACATGTTTCTCGCTTGCTACCCTCATGTTTAGCCTCCTGGGAGATACGCCGAATAGTGTTGCGGGCGACATTTCTCCAAGTTTAGCCACAGCTTAAGAGTAAAGAGTCTTTTTTCTTAGTTAGGGATTGCAAAATGTCCAAATATTGATTCAGGCTGGTACTGATGTAATTAAGTACCTCTCGGCAATGCTATTGCAAAACTGCTAGCATGCAGTTTTCCTGCATGAAATACATGCATTTTTATTTAACTTCATTAGGACAGATTTCAGAATAGAACAGTCTGAATAGTTTTCAATTACCTGTTGATTCTCCTTTTCCCCCTTTACAATGCTGTTTCGAATAAATTTTTTTTTCTTTACTCCAACGTTGTGTTTGGGGTAAAGGTGGAGTATGAAGCTATTAAAATGGGAAATCGTTAACCAACATTTTGTTGGAATTGAATTCTAGCGAGGATTATTTATAATATTGACTTCAGTCAATTATGTGAATTGAAAAACGAGGGTAAAGAGGATTAAGTGACGGGTGACCTTGAGAGAGACAACTCACATTTTAAGGAAATATACAGGACTTGGTTGCAATCATTTAAAAGCCCAATAAAGCATCGATTGCAAGCATCTAACAATCCTTCGACACAATCTACAGGTCTTTTTCAAATTAGAAACAAATCTGTCTTTCAAACTGTTCATTTTTCTCAAAAATGCATGTAAATTCTCGACTACTCGTAATATCAGCACCATTTGCGCATGCATGGAAAGGCAGTTTGAAGATTTCACTTGTAAAAAATATTGAGTCTGAAATGTACGTATCATGCAAAAATTTGGTTTAACTAATAGGCCACTTCGATGAAAAATTAATTTGAATGTAACAAGCATCGCTGTCTTGTTTAATGACACTAGTGAACAGTATGAGGCATTATGGAAAATTTTATCCAAGGAATTCATGAAAAACAATCTAGCAAGGAGGTATTTCTTTGCCCAACATACCCCATGTTTCATGCAGACCCAGATGAGATCGGGTGCAACTTGAACTTGATCCCTTTGGTGAAAAGATTTGGACGCTTTCGACCACATGTACTTTTTTGAAAAGAGGCTTTCTCTTGACAACATCAGAGTGACCACAAGCGACACAATAATGACAGCGATGCACTCGAACCCCTTCTTGCAGCTTTTTCAAGGATTATACAAAGCTAAAAATATGGGAAAGCATGAAAATTTGGCATTTGCTTCAGGCTTTCAAATGCGAAAGGCAAATTTATTTTGTGTAACGTTGTTTTTCAACGCAATTTGGGCCTAGTTGCATCATTGATATTACTGTAGCCATGGTAACTAAATATGGCGAAAAGAAGGAAAGAGTTTTAAAGTTTATTTTGCTAGCTTAGTTAAGAAGCATGGTTTGTAAGCGAAGGACTTTGCATGCATTTCATGGTTATCTTAATCAAGATGTTTGAGCCCTCAGCCCGTAAGTTCTCGAATTGGCTCCCCTTCCCTTCGAATAAGCTCTTCCCTTGAATTAGCCCCACCCAAACAGCGAGAAATTGTTAATAAGCCCCCATCTCTGTCATGTAAGTGTTAGCCTTTTGAGTCCATATTGGAACTTTATCGAGTGATGACATAAAATGCATTCTCTTACTAAATAAAAAATCACGCTTTTGTGAATACTTTCACAAGCCCTCCTCCCCGTTCAATCTCACCTCAAATGAGCCCCCCTCCAAAATAATAAAAAGTAATTAAGCCCCCAGAGGGCTTAGTTTAGGATTTACATTTAATGCAATGAAAATATTTAGAAATCAATGGGAAAGGAGAACCAATAGAGATCCTCCAAGTTAACAGCATATAGCCATTATTTTCATACCTAATTTTAAGGAAAATTTATCACTGCACATTTAAACAAGTACAGGGGATTTCGGCGGAGCACATGAAATTTTTTGCTGGTCACGCCCTTTACTTTCTTTGTGAACGTAACCAATACTTTTAAGTTCCACAAATTTATTAGAAAAGACATGCAAAATAGTGATTTTTTATCAATCTCAATCAAAAGGGCTGGTGAAGCAAACGATGGAAAAGGTTATTCCAAGGAACTGAGTGTTCTTGTTTCCACAAATAATAACGTTATGCATTAATTAAACACTGTTGTCACTGCACATTTTGAATCCATTTTATTACTGCAGAAATTGGTTATCACTGCACCTAAAATAAAGTATGATCATGGTAGAATAAGTAAATGTTTTTTATACATAAATATGTTTGACGACGGTGCAATTGAGAAAAAATTAGTTTTGCGTCATAGTTCTATCTCTCAATTTGAGCTGGCTTTCCACTATTTTAAAAATTGCGTGTTAGGCGACATGACGAGAATGGGTATGCGCAATCGTATTTTTAACATGTGACTTTTTCTTTTTAAATTTGGTTTGAAGTTATGATACTCTTTTCGGCATTGCGCAATGAGACATTACGAGAAATTTGACCTTTAACTCCCTTTCCAATACCAGTCTACTCAGTTTAACTTCTCTGTTTCGAAACCAGACTGTATGATATGACGAGAGAGCCAACGAAACGTTAAGCTCGAGTAGAGCCTTGGGCTGTATAACTTGGAGAGTTATACACTCGGATATTTCACAGAGAACTAAAGCCCGTGAGCAGTAGCTCACTGCGCTGGAAAATGCGTTGGCTATCTCATCATACATTCCTTGTTCGAATCTCATCTATTCTGGTACGCCAATAGTGGAAAAATCTATCCTAGTGTTGCATTTGTTATATGGTGCTGAAAACGGCTCAACATAGCCGAAACACAAAAAGTCAAACTGAATGATCGCTTGAGCTGTACGACTTGGAGAGTTATACTCGATGGTTCCATTGAACTCTATAGCTCAGAAGAAACGACGTTGGTCGTACAGTCGTGGTTCAAATCATACCTATTGTTCCATGTCACTTGTGAAAAAATCTATCCTAGGGTTCGCTATTCATGACAAATATATATATATAAATATGTGAAGACAGGTCAACAAAGCCGAAACAAGAAAAATCGAATAGTAGGAAAACTTGCTTTTGGCCACGAATGACCAATTCCTTAGGTTAAGTCCCAGCACACGAGAGCACTTTGGTTAAGCAAAGCAATATGTGCACAAGCAAAATGCCACGAATGATAGTACCAAAAGTGCTACAATTTTGTACGCAAAGTTCTTACTAAGAAAAAACTCTTATTATATGGTGCAATATTGTCTTTTATTGTATCTTATTTTTATTACTTATATGCCTTGCTGTTTTTGATTTTGTCTTTCCATGTTTAAATCTTTGTTTTCTTGGTTAATCCGTAAAGAAAAAATTTCATGCTATTTGGAATGTGCTATATCTATAAAGTGAAAATGAAAAGCACAACATCATTGAGCCCATCATCATCTCTACGCATTCTCGAATGGAGATTGAATTTCTAACATTCACCTAGCTGCTCCTATGATAGTCTAGTAGTGGTAAAGTATAGGAAAACTAGTTTCAGCACGCTAGCCCTACTGCCCCTCAAAAGGGGGCCAAATTCGGAAAATGATACAGCACACCAGAACCGAACTTAGGTGCTTCTATTATAGTCTAGTAGTGGTGGGGTATAGGAAAACTAGTTTCAGCACGCTAGCCATACTGCCTGAAAAGGGGTTCCACTCACTACTACTGAATCCGAATCGAATTCTATTGACCCTGAAGTAAGTTCGGAGAGCGCAGCGCAGATAGGCGAGAATTCAAATAGAGAGTCGAAAAGGCATACATGCAAACTTCACAACCAAAATCGATTCCGAGAGAACACCTCTTCACAGAGAGTAATAAACAAAAGGAGTTTGCGTCTATCGAAAATTATATAGGCACCTATCACTAACAGTTTCGAAGCGAGATTTGATGAATTATTTGAAGGTGAAAAGTACGTTTACCAAAAATAGATTCGTTTACGGGACTGGAAGGCAATCTAGCCGTTAATGTCCTTATCAATAGTTAAGCACTCTTAGCCAAGATATACGCAAGAGAATAACCAAGAGGAAACTTGAGGGTAATTTATACAATACAAAATCAATGAATTATTGAAAGTCAAGGAAGGTCCCCTCATTATCGACCATATAACATATATTATCGTGTAGCTCACAAAGCTTAAAGGATATTTGGAGGATTGCGCCATGGCTCGGCATCTTCTGCACCTGAAAAAGATCTTCAAAGATAATCAGCATTCATTATGAAATTTTTGATACTGTATATTATTGTCTAAAGAGTTATAAAATTCCCAAACCGAGGCACAAGCTGTAGTATATCAGCTAGTTGTCACAATTGTGCATTTTATGAAGCAAGCATGAAAATTGGCATACCTACCCAGTTTGATACGCTGAAGACGATGGGATACAGACCCCAATCGAAAAATGCCCCAGATGCTATTTTAGACTGGGGTACTCGGTACCATACCTCTACAAGGGTTTCTACCATAACAATGTTGGGAATAACGATACTGACATGAAACTTGGTAAGAATGCACAGTTTGATACGCTGAAAAAGATAGGATGCAGACCCCTCCGGAAAAGTGCCCCCTTATTCTATTTTTAGACTAGGGTACTCGGTACCATACCTCTGCAAGCGTTTCTATTGTAACTATGTTGGGAATTAAGATATTGCAATGAAACTTGGCAAGTATACACAGTTTGATAAGCTGAAAAAGATAGGATGCAGACCCCTCCGGAAAAATGCCCCCTTATTCTATTTTTAGACTGGGGGACTCGGTACCATACCTCTACAAGCGTTTCTATTGTAACTATGTTGGGAATTAAGATATTGCAATTAAACTTGGCAATCATACACAGTTTGATAAGCTGAAAAAGATAGGATGCAGACCCCTCCGGAAAAGTGCCCCCTTATTCTATTTTTAGACTAGGGTACTCCGTACAATACCTCTACAAGCGTTTCTATTGTAACTATGTTGGGAATTAAGATATTGCAATGAAACTTGGCAAGTATACACAGTTTGATAAGTTGAAAAAGATAGGATGCAGACCCCTCCGGAAAAATGCCCCCTTATTCTATTTTTAGACTAGGGGACTCGGTACCATACCTCTAAAAGCGTTTCTATTGTAACTATGTTGGGAATTAAGATATTGCAATGAAACTTGGCAAGTATACACAGTTTGATAACCTGAAAAAGATAGGATGCAGACCCCTCCGGAAAATGCCCCCTAATTCTATTTTTAGACTGGGGTACTCGGTACCATACCTCTACAAGCGTGTCAATTGTAACTATGTTGGGAATTAAGATATTCAATGAAACTTGGCAAGTATACACAGTTTGATGCGCTGAAAAAGATAAGATGCAGATCCCTTCGGAAAAATGACCTTTCATTCTATTTTTAGACTTTGGATTTTTTTAATGAAATAATAATTTATAATCAACAGAGAAATAATGGCCTAGTACAAGCCCGCACTAAACGCCTTGCAACGCATTTCATCTATACAGTATGGTGTATAAACACTGATGCAATGTTGTATATCATAATGAATATATATTTAACAATACCAGCCCCCTTCACACTGTACTCAGCATCTAATCTCCCTTAAAGAGAATTTAGGAGGGATAACTTCTATGCTCCGGCACCCCGTGTTCTCGCGTCAAAGAACACGGTCTGAGGAGATTGGTCGTATATGAGAGTTGGTGTATACTAGAGAGGTCATGTATGCTGAAAGTTTTTTAAATTTGCACAGAGGTCATATACTCAAGTGGTTATCAGGTTTAGTACATACAGTATAAATATATGATTTGTATATCCTTGAATTATGGTTATATGTATCATTGTGTTCGCCATGTATATGTGTACAAATTGCCTCTCTATACTGTGCAAATTTATAAACTTTCAGCATACAGGCGCTCTATCATATACATTGGCTCTTATATATTCTTGAATGCGAGAACATGGGTGTGCCCTTAGATGAACGGAGCACACGAGCCGTAGCCCCAGATGCTCTTTAGTTAAGGTAAGATAACCTGATGAGTATAGTAAAATGCATTGTAAATATGATAAACAACTCTCCATCAGTTTTATACAACTTACTGTATACTTGAAAGTTCGTTACGCCGCGTGTAGCAAGGGGTTTGTACTAGACCACTATTTCTTATTTAATTTATTATTAACATTTCATACAAACATGTTTTAAGTTTATGATAAGTTTGTAAATAATCAATAGTTATTGATATGGTGCTGAAGAAGGCTCGGCGTAGCTGAAACACAAAATGTCAAACGGGAGGAGAGCCTTTGGCTGTATGACTTGGAGAGTTACTCGGCGATTTCATTGAGCTCTATAGCTCAGCGGAAACGTCGTCGGCTCTCTGGTCATGCAGCCCAGGTTCGGATCCCACTTATTGAGGTATCCACTTGTGGAAACATCTAATTAATAGTTATTGAAATAGAGATGCTTGAAAGTAGGTACGCCAGTCTGACGCAGCATTGAAGCATATAGATACGAGGAATGTTCCTACTGTAATATCTTAACGTAGTATATCACAGTTATAATTGAAACGCATTGAGAGTGGTATGGAACCGAGTCTCCTAGTCTCAAAATAGAACTGGGGACACTTTTTCAAAGGGAGTCTGCATCCTATCTTTATTAGCGTATCAAACTGTGCATTCTTGCCAAGTTTCATTGCAATATCGTAATTTCCAACATAGTTACAATAGAAACGCTTGTAGAGGTATGATACGGAGTACCCTAGTCTAAAAATAGAATAAGGGGGCACTTTTCCGGAGGGTCTGCATCCTATCTTTTTCAGCTTATCAAACTGTGCATTCTTGCCAAGTTTCATTGCAATATCGTAATTTCCAACATAGTTACCATAGAAACACTTGTAGAGGTATGGTACCGAGTACCCCAGTCTAAAAATAGAATAAGGGGACATTTTCCGGAGGGGTCTGCATCCTATCTTTTTCAGCTCATCAAACTGTGCATTCTTGCCAAGTTTCATTGCAATATCGTAATTTCCAACATAGTTACCATAGAAACACTTGTAGAGGTATGGTACCGAGTACCCCAGTCTAAAAATGGAATAAGGGGGCATTTTCCGGAGGGGTCTGCATCCTATATTTTTCAGCTTATCAAACTGTGCATTCTTGCCAAGTTTCATTGCAATATCGTAATTTCCAACATAGTTACCATAGAAACACTTGTAGAGGTATGGTACCAAGTACCCCAGTCTAAAAATAGAATAAGGGGGCACTTTTCCGGAGGGGTCTGCATACTATCTTTTTCAGCTTATCAAACTGTGTATGATTGCCAAGTTTCATTGCAATATCTTAATTCCCAACATAGTTACAATTGACACGCTTGTAGAGGTATGGTACCGAGTACCCCAGTCTAAAAATAGAATAAAGGGGCATTTTTCCGGAGAGGTCTGCATCCTATCGTTTTCAGCTTATCAAACTGTGTATGATTGCCAAGTTTTATTGCAATATCTTAATTCCCAACATAGTTACAATAGAAACGCTTGTAGAGGTATGGTACCGAGTACCCCAGTCTAAAAATAGAATAAGGGGGCATTTTCCGGAGGGGTCTGCATACTATCTTTTTCAGCTTATCAAACTGTGTATGATTGCCAAGTTTCATTGCAATATCTTAATTCCCAACATAGTTACAATTGACACGCTTGTAGAGGTATGGTACCGAGTACCCCAGTCTAAAAATAGAATAAAGGGGCATTTTTCCGGAGAGGTCTGCATCCTATCGTTTTCAGCTTATCAAACTGTGTATGATTGCCAAGTTTTATTGCAATATCTTAATTCCCAACATAGTTACAATAGAAACGCTTGCAGAGGTATGGTACGGAGTACCCTAGTCTAAAAATAGAATAAGGGGGCATTTTCCGGAGGGGTCTGCATCCTATCTTTTTCAGCTTATCAAACTGTGTATGATTGCCAAGTTTCATTGCAATATCTTAATTCCCAACATAGTTACAATTGACACGCTTGTAGAGGTATGGTACCGAGTACCCCAGTCTAAAAATAGAATAAAGGGGCATTTTTCCGGAGAGGTCTGCATCCTATCGTTTTCAACTTATCAAACTGTGTATGATTGCCAAGTTTTATTGCAATATCTTAATTCCCAACATAGTTACAATAGAAACGCTTGCAGAGGTATGGTACGGAGTACCCTAGTCTAAAAATAGAATAAGGGGGCATTTTCCGGAGGGGTCTGCATCCTATCTTTTTCAGCTTATCAAACTGTGTTTACTTGCCAAGTTTCATTGCAATATCTTAATTCCCAACATAGTTACAATAGAAACGCTTGTAGAGGTATGGTACCGAGTACCCCAGTCTAAAAATAGAATAAGGGGGCACTTTTCCGGAGGGGTCTGCATCCTATCTTTTTCAGCGTATCAAACTGTGCATTTTTGCCAAGTTTCATGTCAGTATCGTTATTCCCAGCATTGTTATGGTAGAAACCCTTGTAGAGGTATGGTACCGAGTACCCCAGTCTAAAAATAGCATCTGGGGGCATTTTTCGATTGGGGTCTGTATCCCATCATCTTCAGCGTATCCAACTGGGTAGGTATGCCAATTTTCATGCTTGCTTCATAAAATGCACAATTGCCAACGATTTCACAGTTAAGCCATTGCACTACTGCCGATTATTCGAAAACAATCCTCGCCTTAATTCTCAACATACATACTGGGTGAACCAGTAAATATTGTCCTATGGCAGAATCAAGAGTGGTTTGCTGCTTAGAGCAGTCATGTGGTTGCTTCATTTGCTGAAAGCTGTATTTACAAAATGCTGCATAAGCGTGACAATTTAAAGTTTGCTTTTTCTTAAGATTTTAAAACAGATTAGGGAAGATATCGCCATAAATCTATATCACAATGGAAGGAGTTTGATAGAATTTCTAAGCAAAAAATATTAAGAGTTTTAGACATAGGCTTAGGTTACATGTTATATTACACCATCTTTCTGAAAATTCAAAGGCCTTAAAGATGTCGGTGTCTGGGTGACCGGGAATGGGTAACTGCTAGCCTAATGCAGAATTTCTTTTGGCAACTGTTAATTAACCTTCAAAGTTCGCAATGTATGCCTGGTACTGCTCCTATGCAACGGCAGCGACGTTGCCGCTGAAAACGATTGTGACGTCAATGAAATTAGTAAAATTGATATAAATAAGATAAATTTAACCGTAAAATTCAGTTGCAATTTTGATTTGCTTGAGTTCAGGCGTGAGTCTCAAGATTTAATCGCTGCAATTTTCCAAGTGATCTTTGATTCGCTTTACGGTGAAAATCGCGTTTAGATAATGGAGGAAAGCATTCGGAAATCGATTGCGAAGTTTCAAGCTTCGATTAATCAACCGACGGTTTATTTTGTGAAAGAGGTAAGATCGACTAATTGTTTTGAAACATCCTTTAAACATTTTCTGAAAATAAAAACGATTTGATAATCTTTTTACTTTATCATTTATTTTATACATTTCGGAGAAGAAGCAACTAAGAAATAATAATGGTTTTAAGATTTAATTTTGTTAAGTTTTATATGCAAAATAGTTTCAAAAGAATTTGGGATTATAGATCAGAGTGGTTAGGCCGGCGGCCCTCGACGAAAACCGTTACTGTTGCCACGGTGAATCACTAAGCAACACTGCAATCCCATAGTTCCTAGCTAAGCAATCTAGTTCCCAGTCTCTGATAAGAGAATTCAGTTTTCTTTCAGGAATTTACCTACGACATACATTTGAAAAACTAACAAACTTAACTAATTAACTCAACTTGTAAACTATTTAGCAAAATAAATCATACTATTTTAACTATTTATATAAATTTACTAGCTTTATTCTCTTGAACAAAATGGCAATAACATATGGCGGACTTACAACAACATAATGTTAAATATAGGTAATTTAATAACGATATATTTAACATCTAAATCTTTCAAAATGTTAGTATCTTATTGATCTAACATATCTTTTGAACAAATTGACTTTGCTCGATTAACATATTCATGAATTGCGACATATATCATTTTTCAAATTATTTACAGAAATATAAAGTAGCTACAAATTATCAAGGCTTCCTTAAAGCAATTAAGTGAAAAAAATATCTGAACGAAAAACCAATTGATAAATAACCATAAAATGTACAGCTATCAGAAAATTCATTTTCCTATCCCATGATTTAATTTCAGATTCTCTATATTCAAACATCAAACAGCTGACTGAGATAAGAGATGACAAAAGCAATATTTTGCAGAAACTGCTCAAATTATCATATCGAAGATTTGCATTTCGATTGGTAACAATTTTTACACTTTAATTGCTTAATTTTCACCCCGGTAATTATGTGCAGTACAGTGGAGGATGTACAGTATGGTAGAAGATATTCACTATATTGGAGGGATATCATCAGTACAGGGGATGATGTTATAGTTATAAATTATAATGTTATAATGTTATAAGCTACTCTGGAGGGGTACCATCAGTACGGTGAAGAGATATCATCAGCACAGGGGACGATATTCAGTACAGTGGAGGGATATTATCAGTACAGTACAGTACATTTAGTACTGAAAATCCTCCACCGTTCTGATGACATCCCTCCACCATACTGATGACACCCCTCCACTGTACTGCACAGACATTACTGGGGTGATTATTCAACCGTTCTATTTTCTATATGCTCAGCGTTAACCAAAATTACCTTAACCTAATGAATAATAATATCATTCTATGCAGATAAAGAATGAAGTCAGCGAAATTCTGGAAAAGTTGTCGCAATTTTCCAAAACAGTAAGATGAAAAAAATATTTTTGAAATTAAACAAAAACATTATTATAAAATGGCAAGCATTTAAATGTAATACATGGATGCATAATTGTGTTATTTCTTTTGTAGCTTGACAATCCTAATGCTATTCGTGGCATTCGAGCTCTTGCAAAATGTGTCAAAAAGGTTATGAAATCCTGGGATACATTTTTCCATGGAATAAGCTTTATGGTAAGTTAAAAAATTCTAAACCTTTCTAATTTCCAGATCTATTTCTCTGTATTTCTCAGAGATTATGCTGCTAACGTCTCTAAAATAGAGGTGCCGAATGCTGAATCTGAAACTAGCATCGAGTTTTCTAGACTTTCCTGAAAATCCTGTTGACTATTAAGCAAAATAGCTACTTTGGGGAAAAGGAGAAAATTAAAAATTTAAATTCGACAAATACTAAAAGGCAAATTTAATCTGATTTCAGTTCTATGATTCAATTTAGAGTCAAGAAAATGTTGAGAAGTTGCAAAATGACATACTGCTATTTCACAAGAATGCATATTTTGAAATGAGATCGTTGTCGAGAAATATGGTTGAAATCAACCAGAAACTCAGTGACATGATAGCCAAATGCAAGGCAAAGCCACACGAAGATGCAAATGAATGCTGCAAAGAAAGTTCTCGTCGTTTCAAGCTAGGCCATTTCAAATTTGAGAGTGAATATATGAGAGAGCCAATTTCTGTCGTTTCTCCTTCCTGTAAGAGGAAGGCTGATGATGATGAAGGAGGAAGTCAGACAAAGAAGAGACGACATGACTCTATCTACGAGGGAGATGAACATGACATCTCAAATGAAAAAGTTGGTGATGATCAGCAACAGCGAAAAAGAATGAAGCTGTCTGCTGGAGACGAGAAGGACAAAATAGAAGGAAAACTTTTTCCATGCTCGTCTAAAATGCTTGAGCAAGCCTACAAAATTCCAAAACTGACCCTCGTTAGGAGAGAGGGTCAAATTTTGAAAAGAGAGAGAACTGAGCCTCAGTTTCAGATGAAGAAACAAATTAAAAAAGAGACTGCAGGAGGAATCAGCACTCTCAACAAAATTGCTTGTAATGTCCGACTTGTGAGGGAAGAGCCTATTGCAGCAAGCACATCGAGCAAAGTTGCCTCGAGCATGCCAAAAGTGAGCAAGCTTACAAATATGGCTGTTAAAGTAGATGATTCTACGCTTCTTTCGAGAAAACGAAAGAGAGATGCAAGTGAACTTGCAAAAGCAAGAAGCACACTGAATGCCAAAGCTTCTCAGCTCATTAAAAGGTTTAAGAGAAACATCCAGCATCATCTACCAAAACCAAAACTGTGTGACGCTCACCAAAATAGCAACAAAGTAACAAAATTTGATCCGATGTGCAGCTCGTGCAAAGAAAATAGAAAAAAGAAGCTTCAGGAACTTGTTGCTTTGAAAAACAAAGCAAAAACCAAAGTAAATGATGATTTTGCTTTCTTCAGTCGAGAATTCAGTAGAAAGTAGGCTTGGAATATAAAACAAAAATGACTTTAACGTGCTATAATTGCCATGAATATCGTTAAACTGAAATAGTATGAGTTATATCACGCATTATATTCCAAGTAAAATAGGAGCAACATATCATCCTCGTATATTTTCTTTATTTAAAGTATCTTAGAAATAGAACGTGTAAAAGTAATATCTGCTGACTTAACTGAGGGGGAACGACATTGAAGTTTTTATCGTGTTAGATTCTGCTATACGTATGCGAAACATCTTATTCAGTCTGTCAAAGCTGTCTACTGGTTGCAAGATGCAATCATCCACTAGCAGTGTTGTAAAGCGGATCTCTTATGCGGCAAATTTATCGCGCGGGGAAAAATGTTTCTCACGACACATGCTTAAAACTGCTTGCTGCATAAACTACAATGTCTCTGCTTGTCTTTGCGATAGCTCAGTTTCAACTGGAAGATATTGTTGGTCAATGACCAACGTCCAATTTCCAACGATCAATGTCAAACTGTTGTTGCCTTCTGTCAGCGACCTCAAAGAATCTACAATCCTCGCCAAACATGCTGGGACACTTTTTCAAAATTTTTCAAAATTATCGCTTTAAAGACGCATACCCTCTTTTCCCCCGACTGTTGGCGAAATTGATGTTGTCAGTGGTCCCAACATTGAGTCAGGGGGAGGGAGATCTAATTACACGCCTTTTTTTATAAAGAACCTAGCTCAAGGCCTAGTTCTTAAAGTTCCTTATTCTTTTACCTGTTTTGAGACGATTATAGTTCCAAAAGTTCCTTAATAGTTCCTTAATTTTAACTGCGCATACAGTTTAATGACTACTGTACAGAGACATTTGCATGTAAGCAAAGCTCGAGACTACTCAAGGAAACATTTGATACATGCGTAAAGTACAATTTATGTGATTTTCGACTTCAAATAAATGGAACAGGGTTTCTAATTCTTGATTGTTTGCAGTGATAAAAATATTCAACAATGAAAAGTTCCTTAGTGATTTTCTCTTTAGTATAAGTTCTTTAAATTTTCGGGCCTTCTACATGTGGGTTTCTTATAAAGTGGTTCCTTATAAAAAAAGCGTGTACCCGAATATATATGATGGGACCTAATGGCGATGATTGTAGCTTCTCGTGCAAATAGAAATTAACAGCCAAGATCAGCTGTGGATATTGCCGTAATATCAGGTTCAGAATAAGCAAAGTGGTTCTAAATTTGTGAGATGTTTTTACCGAAGAGGAAGAGCATAATCGGTTTCTTTAAATTCCATTCTATTTAGCTCATTTTGCAATAATTCACCCTCTCTTTTCTTTTAAAAGGCGATTAGACATTGAATTTTTCTCAATGTTTTTAGAGGAGAGTCAAAGTATGCTAGATGACTTGCGGGGACATGTTTCTCGCTTGCTACCCTCATGTTTAGCCTCCTGGGAGATACGCCGAATAGTGTCGCGTGCGACATTTCTCCAAGTTTAGCCACAGCTTAAGAGTAAAGAGTCTTTTTTCTTAGTTAGGGATTGCAAAATGTCCAAATATTGATTCAGGCTGGTACTGATGTAATTAAGTACCTCTCGGCAATGCTATTGCAAAACTGCTAGCATGCAGTTTTCCTGCATGAAATACATGCATTTTTATTTAACTTCATTAGGACAGATTTCAGAATAGAACAGTCTGAATAGTTTTCAATTACCTGTTGATTCTCCTTTTCCCCCTTTACAATGCTGTTTCGAATAATTTTTTTTTTCTTTACTCCAACGTTGTGTTTGGGGTAAAGGTGGAGTATGAAGCTATTAAAATGGGAAATCGTTAACCAACATCTTGTTGGAATTGAATTCTAGCGAGGATTATTTATAATATTGACTTCAGTCAATTATGTGAATTGAAAAACGAGGGTAAAGAGGATTAAGTGACGGGTGACCTTGAGAGAGACAACTCACATTTTAAGGAAATATACAGGACTTGGTTGCAATCATTTAAAAGCCCAATAAAGCATCGATTGCAAGCATCTAACAATCCTTCAACACAATCTACAGGTCTTTTTCAAATTAGAAACAAATCTGTCTTTCAAACTGTTCATTTTTCTCAAAAATGCATGTAAATTCTCGACTACTCGTAATATCAGCACCATTTGCGCATGCATGGAAAGGCAGTTTGAAGATTTCACTTGTAAAAAATATTGAGTCTGAAATGTACGTATCATGCAAAAATTTGGTTTAACTAATAGGCCACTTCGATGAAGAATTAATTTGAATGTAACAAGCATCGCTGTCTTGTTTAATGACACTAGTGAACAGTATGAGGCATTATGGAAAATTTTATCCAAGGAATTCATGAAAAACAATCTAGCAAGGAGGTATTTCTTTGCCCAACATACCCCATGTTTCATGCAGACCCAGATGAGATCGGGTGCAACTTGAACTTGATCCCTTTGGTGAAAAGATTTGGACGCTTTCGACCACATGTACTTTTTTTGAAAAGAGGCTTTCTCTTGACAACATCAGAGTGACCACAAGCGACACAATAATGACAGCGATGCACTCGAACCCCTTCTTGCAGCTTTTTCAAGGATTATACAAAGCTAAAAATATGGGAAAGCATGAAAATTTGGCATTTGCTTCAGGCTTTCAAATGCGAAAGGCAAGTTTATTTTGTGTAACGTTGTTTTTCAACGCAATTTGGGCCTAGTTGCATCATTGATATTACTGTAGCCATGGTAACTAAATATGGCGAAAAGAAGGAAAGAGTTGTAAAGTTTATTTTGCTAGCTTAGTTAAGAAGCATGGTTTGTAAGCGAAGGACTTTGCATGCATTTCATGGTTATCTTAATCAAGATGTTTGAGCCCTCAGCCCGTAAGTTCTCGAATTGGCTCCCCTCCCTTCGAATAAGCTCTTCCCTTGAATTAGCCCCACCCAAACAGCGAGAAATTGTTAATAAGCCCCCATCTCTGTCATGTAAGTGTTAGCCTTTTGAGTCCATATTGGAACTTTATCGAGTGATGACATAAAATGCATTCTCTTACTAAATAAAAAATCACGCTTTTGTGAATACTTTCACAAGCCCTCCTCCCCGTTCAATCTCACCTCAAATGAGCCCCCCTCCAAAATAATAAAAAGTAATTAAGCCCCCAGAGGGCTTAGTTTAGGATTTACATTTAATGCAATGAAAATATTTAGAAATCAATGGGAAAGGAGAACCAATAGAGATCCTCCAAGTTAACAGCATATAGCCATTATTTTCATACCTAATTTTAAGGAAAATTTATCACTGCACATTTGAACAAGTACAGGGGATTTCGGCGGAGCACATGAAATTTTTTGCTGGTCACGCCCTTTACTTTCTTTGTGAACGTAACCAATACTTTTAAGTTCCACAAATTTATTAGAAAAGACATGCAAAATAGTGATTTTTTATCAATCTCAATCAAAAGGGCTGGTGAAGCAAACGATGGAAAAGGTTATTCCAAGGAACTGAGTGTTCTTGTTTCCACAAATAATAACGTTATGCATTAATTAAACACTGTTGTCACTGCACATTTTGAATCCATTTTATTACTGCAGAAATTGGTTATCACTGCACCTAAAATAAAGTATGATCATGGTAGAATAAGTAAATGTTTTTTATACATAAATATGTTTGACGACGGTGCAATTGAGAAAAAATTAGTTTTGCGTCATAGTTCTATCTCTCAATTTGAGCTGGCTTTCCACTATTTTAAAAATTGCGTGTTAGGCGACATGACGAGAATGGGTATGCACAATAGTATTTTTAACATGTGACTTTTTCTTTTTAAATTTGGTTTGAAGTTATGATACTCTTTTCGGCATTGCGCAATGAGACATTACGAGAAATTTGACCTTTAACTCCCTTTCCAATATCAGTCTACTCAGTTTAACTTCTCTGTTTCGAAACCAGACTGTATGATATGACCAGAGAGCCAACGAAACGTTAAGCTCGAGTAGAGCCTTGGGCTGTATAACTTGGAGAGTTATACACTCGGATATTTCACAGAGAACTAAAGCCCGTGAGCAGTAGCTCACTGCGCTGGAAAATGCGTTGGCTATCTCATCATACATTCCTTGTTCGAATCTCATCTATTCTGGTACGCCAATAGTGGAAAAATCTATCCTAGTGTTGCATTTGTTATATGGTGCTGAAAACGGCTCAACATAGCCGAAACACAAAAAGTCAAACTGAATGATCGCTTGAGCTGTACGACTTGGAGAGTTATACTCGATGGTTCCATTGAAGTCTATAGCTCAGAAGAAACGACGTTGGTCGTACAGTCGTGGTTCAAATCATACCTATTGTTCCATGTCACTTGTGAAAAAATCTATCCTAGGGTTCGCTATTCATGACAAATATATATATATAAATATGTGAAGACAGGTCAACAAAGCCGAAACAAGAAAAATCGAATAGTAGGAAAACTTGCTTTTGGCCACGAATGACCAATTCCTTAGGTTAAGTCCCAGCACACGAGAGCACTTTGGTTAAGCAAAGCAATATGTGCACAAGCAAAATGCCACGAATGATAGTACCAAAAGTGCTACAATTTTGTACGCAAAGTTCTTACTAAGAAAAAACTCTTATTATATGGTGCAATATTGTCTTTTATTGTATCTTATTTTTATTACTTATATGTCTTGCTGTTTTTGATTTTGTCTTTCCATGTTTAAATCTTTGTTTTCTTGGTTAATCCGTAAAGAAAAAATTTCATGCTATTTGGAATGTGCTATATCTATAAAGTGAAAATGAAAAGCACAACATCTTTGAGCCCATCAACATCTCTACGCATTCTCGAATGGACATTGAATTTCTGACATTCACCTAGCTGCTCCTATGATAGTCTAGTAGTGGTAAAGTATAGGAAAACTAGTTTCAGCACGCTAGCCCTATAGCCTCTCAAAAGGGGGCCTAATTCGAAAAATGATACAGCACACCAGAACCGAATTTAGGTGCTTCTATGATAGTCTAGTAGTGGTAGACTATAGAAGAATTAGTTTCAGCACGCTAGCCCTACTGACTCTCAGAAGGGGGCCAAATTCGAAAAATGATACAGCTCACAAGAAAACCGACCTTAGGTGCTTCTATGATAGTCTAGTAGAGGCAGGGTATAGGAAAGCTAGTTTCAGCACGCTAGCCCTACTGACTCTCAGAAGGGGGCAAAATTCGAAAAATGATACAGCTCACAAGAACCGACCTTAGGTGCTTCTATGATAGTCTAGTAGAGGCAGGGTATAGGAAAACTAGTTTCAGCACGCTAGCCCTATAGCCTTTCAAAAGGGGGCCTAATTCGAAAAATGATACAGCACACCAGAACCGAATTTAGGTGCTTCTATGATAGTCTAGTAGTGGTAGACTATAGAAGAATTAGTTTCAGCACGCTAGCCCTACTGACTCTCAGAAGGGGGCCAAATTCGAAAAATGATACAGCTCACAAGAACCGACCTTAGGTGCTTCTATGATAGTCTAGTAGAGGCAGGGTATAGGAAAACTAGTTTCAGCACGCTAGCCCTACTGACTCTCAGAAGGGGGCAAAATTCGAAAAATGATACAGCTCACAAGAACCGACCTTAGGTGCTTCTATGATAGTCTAGTAGAGGCAGGGTATAGGAAAACTAGTTTCAGCACGCTAGCCCTACTGACTCTCAGAAGGGGGCCAAATTCGAAGAATGATACAGCTCACAAGAAAACCGACCTTAGGTGCTTCTATGATAGTCTAGTAGAGGCAGGGTATTGCAAAACTAGTTTCAGCACGCTAGTCATGCTGCCTGAAAAGGGGTTCCACTCACTACTACTGAATCCGAATCGAATTCTATTGACCCTGAAGTAAGTTCGGAGAGCGCAGCGCAGATAGGCGAGAATTCAAGAAAAGAGTCGAAAGGACATCATGCAAACTTCACAAACCAAAATCAATTCTGAGAGAACACCTCTTCACAGAGAGTAATAAACAAATGGAATTAGCGTCCATCGAAAATAATATAGGCACCAAGCAGTAACAGTTTCGAAGCGATATTTGATGAATGCTTTGAAGGTGAAGTAGGGTTACAAAAAATGGAGCCTTTTACGGGTCTGGTAGGCAATCTAGCCGTTATTGTTCCTATTTATAGTCAAGCACTCATAGCCAAGATATACGCAAGGGAAAAACCAAGAGGAAATTTTATGGTAATTTATACAATACAAAATCAATGAATTATTAAAAGTCAAGGAAGGTCCCCTCATTATCGACCATATAACATATCTTATCATGTAGATCACAAAGCATAAGGGACGTTTGGAGGATTGCGCCATGGCTCGGCATCTTCTGCACCTGAAAAAGATCTTCAAAGATAATCAGCATTCATTATAATATTTTTTGATACTGTATATTATTGCCTAAAGAATTGTAAACTTCCCAAACCAAGGCACAAGCTGTAAGAACAGACTTACAGCAAGAAGATCTATACCTAGAAGGGACTCCATGTTTCAGGGAAGGGAGGGCAAAACACTTTGTGCTACCAGCTAAGCGAATGAAAAGAGCAACCCAATAAAGAAAGATCTGCCCTTTTATACCTAAAAAGTCTCGTTCACTTGTGAAGGCCACGTTTGAAATCTTCGATGACTGCGTCCCTCGAGAGCACTGTGCAAAATTCCCCGTATTACTATTGACTTCGATAAAACTGGTTTCATCTATATTAGAATTATTGAAAACACATCTTGGAACATAACAATTAAAAGCTTTTTCCTGTTACACTCCTCAGAGTAAAATTGTCAAAAACAGGCCGAGACAACTGACTTAAGCTGAATATAAGCTCAGATGTGGTTCGAAATGCATCCGTGAAAAAAGTTAAGCTAGGTTGGCATTGTATTTTGAACACCAATCAGCTAACGGGAAACAGAGGGTTGACCAATAGAAATCACTTGAAGAGTCCAATTGTCCAAGAGAGAAATCGAACTATTTCTGTCTACACAGAACCAGCCTTTTGATATGGATAGATTTCATAACGCTAGATTAATAAATAAGGATCTAGCTCTGCCGATTATCCGAAAACAATCCTCGCTTTCATTCTTTGCAAACACTGGGTGAACCAGATAATATTGTCCTATGGCACAATCAAGAGTGGTTTGCTGCTTAGAGCAGTCCACTTGCTGAAGGCTGTATTTATAAAATGCTTCATAAACGTGACTATTTAAAGTTTGTTTTTTCTTAAGATTTTAAAAGAGATTAGAGAAAAAATCGCCGTAAATCTATTTCACAATTGAAGGAGTTTGATAGAATTTCTGAGCCAAAAATATGAAGAGTTTTAGACATAGGCTTAGGGTTACATGTTATATTGCACAATCTTGCTGAAAATTCAAAGGCCTAAAAGCTGTCGGTGTCTGGGTGGCCAGGGATGGGTGACTGCAAGCCTAATGCAGAACTTTTTTCGGCAACTGTTAAGTCAGTTCGAATTACCCTTCAAAGCTCGCAAGGTATGCCTCTTACCGCTCCTAAGCAACGGCTGAAAACGATTGTGACGTCAATGCAATTAACAAAATTAATATAAAAAAGATAAATTTAACTGTTCAATTCAGTTGCAATTTTGATTTGCTTGAGTTCAGACGTGAGTCTCAAGATTTAATCGCTGCAATTTTCCAAGTGATCTTTGATTCGCTTTACGGTGAAAATCGCGTTTAGATAATGGAGGAAAGCATTCGGAAATCGATTGCGAAGTTTCAGGCTTCGATTAATCAACCGACAGTTTATTTTGTGAAAGAGGTAAGATCGACTAATTGTTTTGAAACACCCTTTAAACATTTTATAAGAATAAAAACTATTTGATCATCTTTTTACTTTATCATATATTCTATACGTTTCGGAGAAGAAATAACTAATAAAAAATAATGGTTTTAAAGGTTTAATCTCGTTCAAGCAAAATAGTTTTAAAGGAATTTGGGATTGTAGATCAGAGTGGTTAGGCCGACGGCCCTCGACGAAAACCGTTACTGTTGCCACGGTGAATTACTAAGCAACACTGCAATCCCACAGTTCCTAGCTAAGCAATCTAGTTCCCAGTCTCTGTTAAGAGAACTCAGTTTCTTTGAGGAGTTTACCTACGACATACATTTGAAAAACTAACAAACTTAACTAATTAACTCAACTTGTAAACTATTTAGTAAAATATATCATACTATTTTAACTATTTATATAAATTTACTAGCTTTATTCTCTTGAACAAAATGGCAATAACATATGGCGGACTTACAACAACATAATGTTAAATATAGGTAATTTAATAACGATATGTTTAACATCTAAATCTTTCAAAATGTTAGTATCTTATTGGTTTAACATATCTTTTGAACAAATTGATTTTGCTCGATTAACATATTCATGAATTGCTACACATATCATTTTTCAAATTATTTGCAGAAATACAAAGTACAAATTATCAAGGCTTTCTTACAACCATTAAATGTAAAAATGCTTGAATTAAACAGCGATTGATAAATATAAAATGGACAGCTACCTGAAAATACGTTCTTATACAAGCTGATTTAATTTCAGATTCTCTATATTCAAACATCAAAGAGCTGACTGAGATAAGAGATGATGAAAGCAATATTTTGCAGAAAATGCTCAAATTATCATATCGAAGACTCGCATTTCGTTTGGTAATGATTACAATGATTACACTTTGACCAGTTAATTTTCACCCCGGGTAGTGTATGTGCAGTACAGTGGAGGGTGTACAGTATGGTAGAAGATATTCAGTACAGTGGAGGGATGTCATCAGTACAGGGGATAATGTTATAAGTAGCTACGGCGAAGGGATATCATCAGTAAGGTGAAGGGACATCATCAGTACAGGAGACGATATTCAGTACAGTGTAGGGATATCATCAGTACAGGGGATGATGTTATAAGTAGCTAAGGTGAAGGGATACCATCAGTACTGTGAAGGGATATCATCAGTACAGGCGACGAAACTCAGTACATTGGAGGGATATCATCAGTACAGTACATTTAGTACTTAAAATCCTCCACCGCACTGATTACATGCCTCTACTGTACTGCACCGACAATACCAGGGTGATTTTCAAGTTTCAGTTTTCTATATGTTCTTAACCTGATGAATAATATCATTCTACGCAGATAAAGAATGAAGTCAGCGAAATTTTGGAAAAGTTGTCACAGTTTTCTAAAACAGTAAGATCAAAACCATATATTTGAAATTATAGAAAGCATTATCAAAAAATGGAAAGCGTTTAAACGTAATATATTGATGCATAATTGTGTCATTTCTTTTGTAGCTTGACAATCCTAATGCTATTCGTGGCATTCGAGCTCTTGCAAAATGTGTCAAAAAGGTTATGAAATCCTGGGATACACCACGGAATAACCTTGATGGTAAGTTAAATAATTCTAAAATTCTATTTCTCGGGGTTCATGCTGTTAACGTCCTAAAAAGTGCCGAATGTTGAATCTGAAACTAGTATCGAGTTTTCCAGACTTTTGTTGAAAATCCTGTTGACTAAAATATAAAAGCAGCTACTTTGGCGAAAATGGGAAAGAATTGAACAATATAAATTGGAAAATTATGCAAAAAAACTAAATTAATCTGATTTCAGTTTTCTGATTCAATTTTAGAGTCAAGAAGATGTTGAGAAGTTGCAAAATGACATACGGCTATTTCACAAGAATGCATATTTTGACATGAGATCATTGTCCAGAAATATGATTGCAATTAACGACAAACTCAGTGACATGATAACCAAATGCAAGGCAAAGTCACACGAAGATGCAAATGAATGCTGCAAAGAAATCTCTCGTCGTTTCAAGCTAGGCCATTTCAAATTTGAGAGTGAATATATGAGAGAGCCAATTTCTGTCGTTTCTCCTTCCTGTAAGAGGAAGGCTGATGATGATGAAGGAGGAAGTCAGGCAAAGAAGAGACGACATGACTCTATCTACGATGGAGATGAACATGACATCTCAAATGAAAAAGTTGGTGATGATCAGCAACAGCGAAAAAGAATGAAGCTGTCTGCTGGAGATGAGAAGGACAAAAAAGGAGGGAAACTTTCTCCATGCTTGTCTAAATTGCTTGAGCCAGCCTACAAAATTCCAAAACTGACCCTCGTTAGGAGAGAGGGTCAAAATTTGAAAAGAGAGATAATTGAGCCTCAGTTTCAGACGAAGAAGCCAATTAAAAGAGAGGCTGCAGGAGGAATCAGCACTCTCAAAAAAGTTGCTTCTAAAGTTCGACTTGTGAGGCAAGAGCCTATCACAGCAAGCATGTCGAGCAAAGTTGCCTCGAACATGCTAAACATCAGCAAGCTTACAAATGTGGCTGTTAAAGGAGATGATTCTTCGTGTCTCTCAAGAAAACGAAAGAGAGATGCAAGTGAACTTGCAAAAGCAAGAAGCACATTGAATACCAAAGCTTCTCAGCTCTTTAAAAGGTTTAAGAAAAATATCCAACATCATCTACCAAAACCAAAACTGTGTTATGCCCACCAGAATAACAACAAAGTAGCAAAATTTGATCCGATGTGCAGCTCTTGCAAAGAAAACAGAAGAAAGAAGCTGCAAGAACTTGTTGCTTTGAAAAACAAAGCAAAAACCAAAGCAATTGATAATTTTGTTTTCTTCAGTGGTGGAATTAGTAGAAAGATGGCTTAAAAATGGCGTTTACATGCTATAATTATCTCAAGTATCGTTAACTACTGAGGTAATATTAATTTATAATGCATTATATTCCACATAAAATATAACACGGAATATTATCATTACTTTAAGTATCTTAGAATTTACATGTAAAAATAATGTTTGCTTATTTATACAAGAGCGGAAATAATATTGAAGTTTTTATTGTGTTATATGTATTCTATTATATGTACTTATATATGCTTGCTTATATGTACTTATATGTACTTATATGCAACAGCTTGCTCAGTCTCTCAAAGCAGACTACTAGTTTCAAGATGCAGTCCACCTCTGGAAACGTTGTGAAGCGGATCTCCTTTGTGCCAAATTTATTGCGCGAGAAACGTTTGTTAAAAGACACTGATGAACAGTATGAGGCGTTATGACAAATTTTATCCAAGGAATGCATGCAAAAAATTTACTTCGTAATTACACCCTGGTTTTGCATGGTGGGATACAAAAATCTAGCACGGAGGTATTTATTTGCCCATTATACAGCATGTTGCATATTTTCAAGCTGAAGCACACAATAAGACCAACAAGAAATCCAAACGAGCTAATTCACCACAGACCTAATCAAGTCACTTTTGGTTCGAAAAGTCTCTTATATTGATATATTGATATATTGATATCATCTGATATATTGATATCATCTTATCCCTAGGCCCACAAATTTGGAATGCTTTGCCCAAAGATCTAAAACTGATTGAAAATATCCAAATCTTTAAGAGGGTTATCAAACAGTGTGGAGGCCCGGAATTTACTTGCAACGTATGTAAAAATTCAAACAACTTGAGATCCTAATAGCCGATATTTTTCGTTAAAATATAAATTCTGTATTAACGTCTTCTGGCATTTTAGTGGTAATTTAGATATTCGATTTAGATTAGTTCCTGTAGAAGCTATTGACAATATGATCGAATTAAAAAAAAAATGACAAACAAACAAACAAACAAAAAAGCCCCAGATGAGTTCTGATGCGACTTGATTCCTTTGGTGAAAAGACACTGCTGACCGCATGTTCTTTGAAAATAGGCTTTTTCTTGGCAACATCAGAGCGACCAAAGAACCAAGCGACACACAATAATGACAGCGATGCACTCGAATCCCCTTTCGCAGCTATTTCAAGAATTAAACAAAGCTAAAAAGTTTGGGACAAGCATGAAAATTTGGCAATTGCTTCTAGTATTCAACTACGAAAGGTAAGTTTATTTCGTATAACGTTGTTTATCAACGCAGTTTAGGCCTATTAGATTTAGGCCATAAAATTAACTCTATCATTGATATCACTGTAGCCACGGTAACTAAATATGGCGGCAAGGAAGAAAAGTTTCAGAGTTTTATTAGTTAGCTAGGCCTATGGAGGCATTGTTTGCAAGCAAGGGAGTGATTCTGCATGCATTTCATGGTTATTTGTCTCAAAAAATTTGTGACCTGACTCCAACTGCAATGAAAACAAACAAAGGAAAACGAAAATCATAAGGAATCTTCGAGTGAAACAGCATATAACTTTTACCAATTACAGAAGTAATATTGTTAATGCATAAATATATGTCACAATGGTGCATTTGGAATAAAAAAGATTTCTGTCTAATTTTTATCTTTCAATTTGAGATGATTTTCCACTGTTTCAAAAAAGTCTCGGGAGGCGACATATTTCGAGAATGGGTATGCACAATCGTGTTTTTAATGTAACTTTTTCTTTTGAAATTAAGTTTGAAGTGATGATACTTTGTACAATATGACCAGAGAGAAAACGCAAAGTTAAACTCGAGGAGAGCTTTGGGCTGTATGACTTGGAGAGTTACTCACTCGGAGATTTCATAGTGATCTAGCTAAAGCTCAGTGAAAAATTCGTTTCGAATCCCATCTATTGTGGTATGCAACTTGTGGAAAAATCTATCCTAGTATTGCCATTTGTTATACAAATATGTATGATGCTGAAGACGCTCTAAAAATAGCCGAAACACAGACAGTCAAACTGAATGATAGCCTTTGGCTGTATGATTTGGAGAGTTACTCGATGATTCCATTGAACTCTATAGCTCAGTGGAATCGTCGTTGGTCATACATTCTTGGTTCGAATCATATCTATTGTTCTCTGTCACTTGTGAAAAAATCTATCCTGTCATTCATGAAGAATATATATACAAGTATGCGGAGACGGGTCAACATAGCCGAAACACGACAAATCAAACAGGATGAGAGCTTGCATTTGGCCACGAATGATCAATTCCTTACGTCCCAGCACACGACAGCACTTTGCTTATGCAAAGCAATATATGCTGAAGTAAAGTGCCACAAATGATAGTACCACAAATGTTACTTAGTGTACATTTTTTTTTAATAAGCAACCGCTCAATAAGCAACTAGGGCTGAACTGACCTTAATATTAAGCAACTTGAGGGTTCAATTAAATTCTGTAAGCAACTAAGAAGTCAAACAACCAAGCTTATACGCTTTCTTCTTTTGCATGTTGAAGTTCTTTAGCTAACGATTTTCCACTTACTGTTTCCCAAAAGTCGTGTGATGGACCTAATAGTTGATGATTTTGACCCGCAAAGTCAGGGGTGATTGTTAGGTAAAAAAGGTTAAGCAACTTTTAAGCAACTTTGAGGGCTGGACAAAATTCAAGTTGCTTATTAAGAAAAGTGTAAGCAAAGTGGTCAAGAAAAAAAACTGTTTTTATAAGGTGGAATATTGTCTCATAATTATCTCAAGTATCGTTAACTACTGAAATAGTATTAGTTTATAATGCATTAAATTCCAAATAAAATATAACACGGAGTATTATCATTACTTTAAGTATCTTAGAATTTACATGTAAAAATAATATTTGCTTATTTATTCACAGCGGAAATAATATTGAAGTTTTTATTGTGTTAGATTCTATTATATATACTTATATATGCTTGCTTATATGTACTTATATGTACTTATATGCAACAGCTTGCTCAGTCTCTCAAAGCAGACTACTAGTTTCCAGATGCAGTCCACCTCTGGAAACGTTGTAAAGCGTTTTTATTGTATCTATTTTTTATCAGTTGTCTTGTTCTTTATGCTTTTTTCTTTCCTTGTTTAACTCTTTGTTTTGTTGGTTAAGCCGTAAACAATAGAATGTCATGCTGTTGCAAATTAAATGTGCTATATCCATACAATGAAAATGAAAATACAGCATCTTTGAGCCCAACAGTCAAAGTCATCATCTCTACACATTATCGATCGGACATTGAACTTTTTGTCACTAGTCTGGTCGTTTGCCTCAGGTACAGAACATTTATTATAGTATCTCAAAGAGATGGTAATGGTCCTGCTACTTTAGCAAGTTTATTGACAGCTGATATCAAATCCTTTTTTTGTTCATCATAACTTTTTGAAGTTTTTCCAGCATGTGATTTCATAATTAGATTTGCTACTTCTTTTTCTTGTTTTCGATATTCTTTCTTCTGAAGCTCTGGGCATCTTTTGATAAATATTTCCATCATCTTTTCCGGTGCGTCAGAAATTTTTTCAGGACATTTTGGAATGAACTTTGTTGTCTTTTGTGTTCCATTTGTTGCGTGTGCAGTATGTGCTGTAATCAAAGAAAAATAAATTAAAACATGGTGACGGTAAAGATTAAAAAGTGTCATTAGCGCCATGCTCTAGGATCTCTGAATTAGATGAACTATCGAGGCATTCGCCGTGGCAACACTGAGGCTTAAGTACTCACTAGGCCCCCCTTGTCAGGCTTCGATAGGAGTACCCTCGAGGGCTTGTCCTTTGGAATCTCATATTGAATCGTCACTAGAGAGTGAAATAACTTAGATTGCTAAATTAGGAATTCCATCAAAGGAATTCAATCAAAGGAAAACACGAGGATTTTCTCCAGCCATAAAAGAGCTCTCTAACCATATTTGTCACACCAATCGATCTACATAGAGAAAGACTCTCCATGAAGTCCTGGGTATGGAAAGGATTCCATTAACTGATTCCTATGGGCATATCTATGATGGTGATTCATGACAACGGATTTATGTATGGATTCGTAGTAGATGTATGCATGATGTTGATAAATGTGCATTGCGGGAGGGGGGGGGGGCATCTTCCCGGTATGCCGGTACAGAGCACCCAGTACACGGTACAGCAAAGAGCTCTCTAACCATATTTGAAGTCCTGGATGTGGAGAGGATTCCATTTATTGATTCCTATGGATGTATCTTTGATGCAGATTGATGACAAAGGATTTACGTAATGATGCGTAGTAGATGTATGCATGATGCTGATATATATGTATTGTGGGGGGGGGGGGGTACCAGCTTCCCGGTATGCCGGTACAGAGCCCCCGGTACACGGTACAAAAGGCAAAAACCGACCCGGTACGGTATAAACTCAATCTGGTACATGGTGGGATGACGGTGAGTTTACATGAATATACAAGATTTTTATATCAATTCACCTTGAAATTTACAAATTACTCACGAACAATAAAAAGTATAAGACATTAGTGCAAGGAGCATGAAAATACATTGCAACCCTGCGCCTATAGGTTTACAAATGGAGCTTACCATCTCCTATTGGCAATCCGAGAAGTTCTTGCAATCGGCCTAGAAATATTCAAAGACTGGATTAAAATGTCTCTATAATAAAGATTCAAACAATGAAATTCAAATGGAAATTAAAAAAGGTAAGATAACAAAACAAATAATCATCCTGGTGCAAATTAATATGATCAATTATGAATCAATCAAGAAAGCATGTAAAGTGTTTTGAAGGTTTAGAATACACACTTTTTTATATAATATAAATTGTGATTCTTATAATACGATATTGTTATAAAATGAAGAGTATATCCATCCCGTTTAATCTTTGTGCAGTGCAGTACAGTAGAGGGCATGCAGCACAGTAGAAGCATATCATCAGTACTGTGGAGAAATATCATCAGTACCGTGGAGGGTGTTGAGGCGGCGCGGGTATATCATCAGTAGAGTACAATCAGTACTGAAAATCCTCGAACGTACTCATGATATACCTAAACTTTATTGATGATATCCATCAACTGTACTGGAGAACCCCCCCCCCCTCCCCCCTTCCAACTGTACTGCACAGACAGAACCCGGTGTGGTACCAGATAGTCAACCTCTTTATCTTTCTTTTTAATCTGTAAATTTAGTTATATTTGCATTTGATTTTAAAATACTGTAATCAAAAGAATTCCCAAAATCATCAAATCTTATTCGTTTATTTGATTTGATTTTGAAGACGGTTGTATTATCGCTGAATTTGCAGTAAAAAACCTTGAGAAATAACTTGTGCAATAAATGAGTGTGTCATGCCTGGTTGACTTATCCAGCGAATAACTAGCTATATCACACTGAATACAGGAATTTAACCAAAAGTTGAGAAGATCAGAGTTACAAATTGACAACATAAGACTCCTTGTAAAGACCTACTGGTTGCAACAACTCCTGTTAAACTTTTGTCTAATCGATATCAAGTGCTATATAGTGTATAAATTAATCAAGTTGACTTACTGTATTCCTTGAAATCAACCTTTTGAACCAAGAACGATCCGGACTTTTTCTCAGCAGAAACATTCCTACGTTTTCTGGTTTTTCCTTGATAAGAACAAGTATAGAAAAGGACAACATTATTTTATATCGATTTGCTCTAATACATGATTAACATTGTAGCTAATGTGTTGTAGTCTCACAAATATGGGAACAATACTTTTATTAAGTTTTGGCATACTTTTAACCTAAGTTAAGCTTTGCTTTCAGTGCAAAATTCAAGGCAGCAACCCTAAGAAATATAGGTGACATTAACCCTTTCCTGCATGATGTTGCTCTCAAGCAACAATCTTTTGACGCTGCGTAGCATCTGCGCAGGAGCCTTTATTTTAAATTTTGCTTTGTTTTCTTTCAAAACACATGTTGACAATGCTATCTGTTGCTGTAGTAACATTATACCATGGATACATGAGGAATTACAGAGCTTTGAACTTTGGCCTAAGCAATGGCGGCCATTTTTTCTCAAAGTGCAACTTCGACGTCCTGTCACTTCTTACCAGGTAATTATTTCTTTCTATAAAAAATGTTTTTATATAGAGCTAACCTTGTTTTAATAATATATAACAGTGGTGAACATTGTTGGGTAACCCTCTGTGGAAGCAGACCCATTTTAGATTGTTGCTCCAGAGCAACATCATGCAGCAAGGGTATACAATTAGGCCACTTAGGCCATGCCTAGGCCATACTTTAGCTGGATTGCTTTAGCTATAAATGTATCTGCCATCAGTCATAAGGCATATTTCAAGTACTCTAACATAAATTTAACTGATTTTGCACAATTTTCAGACATAAATTTAAATTTTAAATAAAATTTCTTTCATTTTAGGAAGTATAGTATGGTACACCGTATCCATCATGGTGTGAAACAAATAAAGGTATTTGAAATGGGACCTCAACAAACATCTTTCATTCATCAGAATAGATGACAAATATGTGGAACCAGATGACTGCAGCAACATTAGCAGAGTTTGAAAAGATTTGCCAGAACAGTATGTACGTCAACTGAATCAACGTAGCTACCGGATGCGGATAGCACAGGTATGCTTAGAAGTAATGCAGAAGATAATAGAACAAATAGAATGGAATGGGCAAGAAAGAGATGAAATCAAGAAATCATAATACAGTTGCATCATCCTGGAAAAATTAACATAATAACACTCCGGTCTGTGGAGGGTGGCATGTGCACAAATGAGATAAACAATAGAACAATAGAAGAGAACAATAGGAATGCAGTTTTGCATGCATGAGATAACATCGAGAACTGCCATACTGGATTTTACTGATCACTGTATCACCCTCAGAAGATACAGGGGCATGTTTTCATTGATTTGGGCTCAAAATAACATCCACATGACCCAAACGTAATGAAAAATCCAAGGATAATCGTCGTCCCTGCAAGCTACCAAGGACACAAAAAAGTTAAGATATGAAGCAGTACATGCCTTAGAAAATGCCTTAGATGTGAAAGAGCAATCTATTTTGCATTATTTGTGCAGCAAAACACGTAATGCTATACAGAAAAAGGCACAGAATGGTGTCTGACCAGTAGCGTCAATGGTTTCATTCATAATAAACAAAAGCCTTCCTGGTGGCCAGTGGACTTTTCTATTAAAGAATCTACAAGTATTGTAAAGAGCTGCAATTTCAAGTTCCTACTGATTGAGGATATGAACATAATACCCATATAAGGGCATTTATCTGTCATTTTATTGATGTAACAGACGTGATTTGATCAAAAACATGGTATCACAGCACCATGTATAATTTTTAAATTGTTAGGAAATGGTTGTAAATTTGCTTTATGAGATGAAAACCAACTGCCATTGATATGTTTTGTAAGTATTTTGCTTAAAAACAATGTAGAAATCTCAACTGAGATCAATACTTTTATTGCCTTATTATACCCTTGCCGCATGATGTTGCTCTGGAGCAACAATTCAGAAATGTATCAAAATGTAATTTTTTTTCAAATTTTTTTGTTCACTTGAGAAACTGGACCCAAAATACATACAAATCTGCAAGAAAATAATTTTTCCCTTGAAAAACAAAAATTCATGCAGGAAAGGGTTAAAAGCAAATTATTAATATTATTTACGTCCACAAATGTGAAATCAGTATGTTGGAAAACTGACACAAAAATTTCTTAAGTTTCTTAACTCCTTCCTCCTAATTCTAAAAGTTTCTTAACTTTTGGGGTGTCTAGTTCTAGGTTTCTTATAAACCGGTTTCTTATAAAAAAACGTGTATTGCAAGAGTCGCTTGTTTTAACCCCCAACTCCACGTAGAACTATACTCTTAGGTGCCTAATTGCCGTCCCCCCCCCGCTAATTAATTTTTGAAAATTTTTCCAACCCCCCCGCTCTTATTAGGACCCCCCCGCTTACTAAATTTTTCAACTTCGCGTAAGTGACGCGTATTGAAAATTCAAATCAGAGTATTCAAAATCACAAAATAAATAGATACCAGTCTTGCATAGACAAAATAAGATAAAAATTGAGTCTTGGGAAGGAGAACAACTTTGAAATAAATTCAACAAAATCCAACCCCCCCCGCTAATTGGGACCCCCCCGGCAATTAATTTTCAACACAAAATCCAACCCCCCCGCTAATTGGGACCCCCCCGGCAATTAGGCATCTAAGAGTACCCTGGTGCACTTTCAACTTTAAAAAATCTCTCAAGATTGTGTTTGTCGTGGTGGAAGTTTTACATCATAACGAGGCAAAGCTGTTTTATTCTCTATTTTTTCTGTTATGGTCTTACGAGTCATTTGATTCTCGATTCATTTGCTCTATGAATCGGGTTAAGTTTGCAACAAAATCGAATAACAATAGCCACAATATCGTGAAGAGGCTGGTAAATTTTGCTCTTCTCTTTCAAGCTGGCCAAGAACAGCAAAACGTTAATCCTTAGTTTGTTCGGTTTATCGAAAGGGGCACCAGGATTTCACCACCTACCAAACACCTCACTGTAAAATTTTAGTAACGTAGGATGTTGACAGTAACCGCTAGGTGCAAAGATAAGAAATGACAATTTTTGGCGCCGACGAACTCGCCACCCCAATGCAAAATAAATATGGTGGAAAAATTACACTAATGAATGAAACATAACGAATCGACCAATCAGAACACGACAAACTCTCCACGGGTTTAAGAGCAACCAATCAATGTTAAGCTATAAATCACGAGGCAAAACCACCCAACATATTTAAATTACGGCCCCGAAGAAATCCTTCACTTCGTATTGGAAAACTTTAGAAGAAATATTGTTACCCTCCCACCCTCCCCATTCATGTTCAACCCCAGCATAAAATGTGACAAAAAAATGAACAAATAATTACATAAAACCGAACGGGCATACAACGTCCCTCGACTAAGTAACTGCAAACTTCAAACGAAGCCTTCCTTGAATCAGTATTCTATTCTGCACAGTGTTTTTTCTTGTAATGAGTCGTAGCTACCCCTTCAGTTACCGCAATGTTAATATTCCGATTTTGATGTAGCTTGTAGCCGTTAACACATTTTCCTTTTCAGGGATACATCAGGACGATTTTCAAATAATTAACTTTCTTGACCTCACAATTAGCTTAGCGTTGTTTTAGTCCAATTTACACAGAAACGCACGAAAGCCTGGCCTCCTTCCGGAAGCAGAGGAGCCTGGCCTCCTTTCGGCGGCAGAAATGCCCATATACTCGGCATGTTTCTTAGATTTAACCTTTTCACTGGCGTCGTTTTGCACTACGTTACCTACTACAGGTGGCTGCATACCACATTCTTGTGGCCGGCCTTCCTGCGAACAGTTATCTACTACAGGGGGCTGCCTACCACATTCTTGTGGCCGGCCTTCCTGCGAACCTTCTACAGGGGGCTGCATACCACATTCTTGTGACCGGCCTTCCTGCGAACAGTTATCTTTTACAGGGGGCTGCTTACCACGTTCTTGTGGCCGGCCTTCCTGCGAACCTACTACAGGGGGCGGCAAACCATATTCTCGTGGCCGACCTTCCTGTGAACAGTTATCTTTTACGGGGGGCTGCTTACCACGTCCTTGTGACCGGCCTTCCTGTGAACAGTTTATCAAAAGACCTTACGCCAATATACGCTTATGCTCCGAGGGATGCCAGTCTTTACGTTGCGTTTCCACGTCGATCCACTTACAAGTAATTTAATTCATATAGTATTAACGTCGATCCATTAGCTTAATTAATTTCTTTTAGCATTTGATATAAACGTTTATTGCTATTGGCAAAACAGATCTCGCTAACTCGTGGAGTTTTTCTCGTGGGAACCCCTGAATGCGCAAGATTTTGGTAAAAAATTTAAGCAACAAGTTTGCAATTCAAACCAGAAAACAAGACTACCGCAAGACTACCAGCAATGCTCTATTAAACGCCCTCTGTTTCAGTCAAAAGTGGCGTTATTAGATTTTTCCTCCTTCAAACAATTTACAGAAAGAAAACAAGGATTGATCAAGACTTTCTACTATATTTCAGATAAGTAAGCTTGTAACTAAAGGTACCCATTAGCCATGTTTGAAGAATGAGATCAGCTCAGATCAGCCTGAGATCGGCCTATTAGCTTGCAGCTTGCAACAAATAGTGTGGAACAATCTTCACATTTGTTCCCTGTGACTTGTTTGCGGTAATTTCCCTTTTTCTGAGTTGTTCCTTCATCTTTTTCAGGGATTTCCTGTTTGTTCCACCTAATCACCTTTGATTCTCACTTATTCCCACCGATTCCTACTTCCCATTTGTTCCCTCCGATTCCAAGTTATTCCAACTTTGCTTCAGCATGTTACATTGGTTGCCTTCATTCCGTTTATTGGTTGCCTTCATTCCGTTTATTCCCACTCATTCCACTCATTCCCAGCTTACTTGTTTGTTCCAGAATTTAGCTCATGCTGGCTAAAGGCTTCCTTATGAGTCTGTTGTTCAAACTCATGCCATATATCGAAGATTCAGAACAACCTCTTCGATTGTTTTGATTGTATGCATTTGAATTGCAATTAAAACAATTAATTCAACTCAATGATTGTTTAAATTGTGTGCACAGAGAATAGAAATTCCTATCTTTTGTTACAACATTCCTGATTCCTATCTATCTATCTATATATCTATATGTATTTCTTCCGGTTTGCCGAAAACCCCTACAAGATGTTTTCATTCTTCAAACATAAAATGAGGGAAATATCCTATAATTAACGAACACTGACTTCAATTTGCAAGACAAAGACAGTGATAAAGACGACTTTACTGATAATTGTAGCAATTTCTGATTGGACAGCCTGACATTGGTAATGAGATAAGCTGAGTGACTTAGTATTAAATTGAGCAACTTACCATTGACGAACAGGCAAAGTTGTAGCAAAATTATCATGACCAATTGGTATTTCATTTCACCTATGTGAGAACATACGCAGTTCGTTTAGTGGAAACTTTAATGAAACATACCTTAAATAAGCGTGTATAACCTAAACAGTAGGTACGAAAAATATATCATAAAGGTTGACAAATCCCGATGTAAGGCAAAACAAAGTGTTCTAGGAGAACCAGTTTTCATTTTTAATGAATTGAACACGATTATTACGATTAAAAGCGTGACCCAACTAAATTCTTGTGGGACAACATGCAATCTGCACCTTGGGAGAGATCATCAAACCAATCATTCCAGAATTATGCTCTATCTTTGTCATGAAATGGTTCAGAATTCAGCTTGCCCACCGCTTACAATGATGTCGTCCAGGTCCCCGTCCAGGATGTCGACGCGTCCCCGTCACTTACGACCATATGAAAACCAGGCTTTAGCATGGCCGTCGATGGCGTCGATCAAAAACATGTTCTCATATCAAAATTCGTGTTCCCATTACATCGGTAGAGACCGCGACGCGATGGTGTCGTTTAATATTGTTGAACCAATGTCAACTGTTTCTGATATGTCCCCGACGGCGACATGCTTAAAAACATGTCACCATGTCGTTGTAAACACCTACTAGACCCCTGCTAAACTTAATGCGGTTTTCAAGACTTCTTTGTGCCGACCATTAGTCAATACAAAACGCTATATAAAATACTCTATACAAAACGCTATACTCCTACCAAACGCACACTCTCTTGAAATCGCCTGAAATGCCAAGATCTAGAACTACTATGGAATTTACTTCCAATTCAAACCAAAACAGCCCAAAACAATCCAAAAGTTTGATCAAAACCTGGTTCCTCGAAAGTAAATTTGAATGTTCTTATTGTTCTAAAAGACTTTAAGGCAATTTCTATTGTTGCTCGAATGCTAATATGAATTAGGGTAGTTTGTATTACTATTTGTCATAACTGACATCAGATGAAATGAAATTTCAATAAAAAATTCAAATTGAAACGGCTCCGAAGTTATAAGGAAATTTAAAATGTATAGCATTACAACCAGTCCATACTCACTAGAACTTTTGGTTTAATCCTTTGCTTCTAAATATTGTGCTCTGCGGTGGCCGTGACATAGTCATAATTTTTACATGAAATAATTTCTTCAAAGTTCTTTCATTAGGTTTTCACATTTATACCGTTCGGTTCGGTTTCCAGACTTGATTGTTTATTTTGAAACCGCTTGAAGTCTGCTTTAATTTTTTTCTGGATATTAACAGGTAGTGAGGGCAAAGATCAGACATAATAGCGCGATAATATAGATTGAACACAGTACCCGCTACTTAAGACGGACTTCAACTCAGCGACGGAAACGAACGACCCTAGACTCAAGACCCTAGCAACGGGGGGAGAGGCTATTTTACCCTAGCAACATGTGGGTGTCCCCTCTGTCCCCACACTATAGGATGAAGTTGATTTGGTTTGAAAAAACAAAGAGAATCTGCCCAATTTTGCTGTTGAAAAGTAGTCTGTCATGTGATTTTCCAAACTCTCGAGGAAAATGTTGTTGCTGTTGTTGTTGCCATTGTTACAGCAATACACCATTCGCTGTAACGTTGCAAGGGATTCAACTTCAGCCTTCAGCTCAGGGCTTTTATCGCAGGCGCGACTTTTTCGATCGATCTTATAGATCGCGAGCCACGTTTCAATCTTCATTCAGAATGAAGGCGATAGCTAAAGGAATATTTTGTAGGGGATGTGATAAAACCCTTTGTGTTCTGATTTGCTAGAGCAAACGAGCAATGCAGAATTGCTCAAACGAACCAGGGGAATTGAAATTGCTCGAAGTACGCATGCTCAGAACAAATCAGATCGCTAAAGTTCGGGTGCACAACAAAGCGCACAAAATTGAAATTCAGCTTCAGAAACCTCTATTTAGCAGACAGATTGATATTGATATTGATATTGATATTGATATTGATATTGATATTGATATTGATATTGATATTGATATTGATATTGATATTGATATTGATATTGATATTGATATTGATATTGATATTGATATTGATATTGATATTGATATTGATATTGATATTGATATTGATATTGATATTGATATTGATATTGATATTGATATTGATATTGATATTGATATTGATATTGATATTGATATTGATATTGATATTGATATTGATATTGATATTGATATTGATATTGATATTGATATTGATATTGATATTGATATTGATATTGATATTGATATTGATATTGATATTGATATTGATATTGATATTGATATTGATATTGATATTGATATTGATATTGATATTGATATTGATATTGATATTGATATTGATATTGATATTGATATTGATATTGATATTGATATTGATATTGATATTGATATTGATATTGATATTGATATTGATATTGATATTGATATTGATATTGATATTGATATTGATATTGATATTGATATTGATATTGATATTGATATTGATATTGATATTGATTTTGATTTTGATTTTGATTTTGATATTGATATTGACTTCGATATTTATATTGATTTTGATATTGATATTGATATTGATTTTGATATTGATATTTATATTGATATTGATATTGATATTGATATTGATATTGATATTGATATTGATATTGATATTGATATTGATATTGATATTGATATTGATATTGATATTGATATTGATATTGATATTGATATTGATATTGATATTGATATTGATATTGATATTGATATTGATATTGATATTGATATTGATATTGATATTGATGTTGATATTGATATTGATATTGATATTGATATTGATATTGATATTGATATTGATATTGATATTGATATTGATATTGATATTGATATTGATATTGATTTTGATTTTGATTTTGATTTTGATATTGATATTGACTTCGATATTTATATTGATTTTGATATTGATATTGATATTGATATTGATTTTGATATTGATATTGATATTGATATTGATATTAATATCTTAAATACCGTGAAATTGTTGGTCATTGCTACTTAAAAGCTTCTTTTGTCACACTCCTCAAATTGGCAATATCAATGTTAGATGAATTTTTAATATTCTAAGGAGTTGAAGACGTAAAAAGCTCCCAAAATCAGTAAACGTCTGTTGAATTCTCACGGTTTATTATTTTTCGTTTTGAAATCGACCGTACCTCATAAAAAATTCAGCCAAAAAGCAAGCATGGAGAAGTGTAAAAGCATGTAAAAGCTCCGAAAGCATGTATATTCACAGATAAAAGATTATAAATTGCGTCTTACATTTTGCAATGTTTTTTTCTACTAGGCAAAATATTCTAGGGAAAAAATAACTAAAAGTTGATAAGAGCATTATTAAGAGCATAAATTTTCTGATATAGGATGTATTATACCTCATTCGGCATTCCCAGCAGATTTTGCTGCAACTTCTGTGCTTTTCATATAGAAATTCCTTGTTACATATGGTAAAGAAAAGCAACAAGTGAAAACAAGCCTTTTTATTAAAAAAAAAATGAAGTCTACTTCGACTCTTTGCTTGCTTGAAGCGCATTTGATCATTCTATGGTTTATTGTATTCCACCAGTATCTTGATTAAGTTTTGGTTTCGGAACTATGAATTCCTAATTGCTGTGTGCTTTGCTAATGAGCGATCATGGCCACAGTGAAAACTAATATTGCTTCTAGTAATAAACTTGCAATGTAAATAAATTCAAAATTTCGATGAGCAGCAGAAACATCATGGGGTTTACTTCAAAAGCTTTCTTCGTCTGGCACTGTCTGGAGTATAGCTAAATATCCAAGCATCTGAAACAGACCAAACGGAGACAATTGACTACGGAGGAAATTATATCCAGGGGTGATAGAAATACTAATCTTCACTTTCTTGTTGGTGCATTTGGAACTGTTTCGGTCTGTTTCTGACGTTTATTTTCTGAAATGCGTTGGACGAAAGAAGCTTTTGGTATGCGTCATTATGTTTCCGCTGTTCATCGTAATAAATCGCTTAGAGTGTTCTCTGTTCTTGCAATATCAAAATGAACTATCAGAACTTTGAATGTTAAAAGAAGGCATGGGACCAAGATGGGGATAGAGCCAGTGGTGATTTCTAAGGGGGGCTTAGGGGGCCGACCCATACATCTAAACAGTAAACACACATACAAACCAAAACAGCATTGAGGATACAAACAACGTAATATTGATGATTGGTTAGAAGAAGAAGTAAGAGGTAAGGTTAAATGAGAGTTCTCGGCCCGGCCTGAAATGGAACATGGAAGATAAATGGTGCCAAAATGGAAAAACTTGTGCAGGAAAACTGTAGCCAGAGTCAAACCGGGGTTGCACAAAGAACTTATTCAGCCCGGGCTGGAAAATATTTACGATTGTGAGAGATCTCAGCCCGTTCAATTATGGGCTGGAAACCCTAGCCAGGCTAGTTGAAAGAGGGCTAGATTTCCAGCCAAGGCTGAGTTTTGAACCCGGACTGAAGTCATTTCAAGTAATTACAAAATCAATTTTGCAGAGATGACTGCAGAAGGGGTTTGAGTTAGCAGCCCGTCTAACTGGGCTGAAATTCAAACCGGGATTGAAATCTATCTTATAATCAGCCTCTATATGACAGAGAGATCTCTGAGCCTTAAGACCAAGTTTTGGAGGATTGAACCCATTGCGGAAGAAAAGATGAAAGAAAATTGCTCTATGTTAGTTTGAATTAGTGCCAAATCACTACTGTAAAAACTAACATTAAAGATTTTACAGTACAATAGAATGAAATGCATTGGTACTGATGTTGGTGGTCAGTACAAAATTAACGATCTGCAAGAGCTGCACGAAAAGACACACCATATTCTGAAAGATAAGATGACAGAATAAACGCTTTCTCCAAGTAAATACGATATTTCTGTTTACTTCTGCATTCACAAAAAAGTCACAAAAAATTGCCAAAAAATTGCCAGCTCTTGTCTGATTGATTTGCAAGATACATAGGAATAGAAATCATCGATCAATAATATTACGCTAGTTGCGTCCTTGCCCGAGGAAACGAAAACACATTAAGCGGCTGTAATGTAGGGGAGGGGGTGGTATTTCATTGTTCAAAATAGACGTGCCGCTCAGACCTACCAATGAAAGTTTTTAATCTTGCGGACCCATAAGAGAAAGCAAAGATATTTATAAACCATTTGTAGCAATATCTAAAGTATGGGACCCATTTTGGCGAAGTTTAAGACTCGAGACAGCTCTTAGTATTACGAAAAGGTTTTGCGCTAATAAGACGCATTATACCGACTTACACAATTTAATTGCAACTAAATACAGAAACTGGAATCAGATATTCAAAAACAAAACTTGTATAAAATTATTTATAGATTATACACTAGCACCCGTGTTTTTCTGCTTCTAATTTGTGCAATACCGTTAAAGCGTTGCTATCTAGTTCAGCTTATATGTTTGTAACATCGTTATTGACTTGCCAATTCAGTTGTCTCCCTTTCTCCCATGCCCCCCCCCACGCACAAAGATCTGCAGAATTGAATAAACCCCCAGGGAGGTTAATACAGCTTTTGTGCAGTTTGGACTCAACGAACATGTGCATGTTAGTCTCATTCATGGTTATGACCCGTAGGCAACATTGCTCACTGGAGCGTATAGGTGCAGAATAGCGTCATGGTTTCTATGCAGCGGGCCTGTGGATAGTTCTAAAAACTTTTTAAAAGTTTCTTGATACATAAAAACTTTATAAAGATTTTAAAAAGATGGAGTATTTGTGAACTGTTATTTTAATGTCACAAATGAGACACTTTACGTGCTGAAATTGTAACTCATTTGTGGTCGTTGGTGGTTGAAACATCAGATTTATCGAAATGCATCTTGTTATTAGCTGTAGTATTTTTCTGTTTTTATTATCAACACAGCAAGGTGAGATGTTAATATAAATTCCAAAACTCTTAGCTCTTTTATCTGCATGTTGAATACACCTTTTTTGATAAGAAACTGCTCAATAAGCTACTAGGGCTGAACAGTACTGAACATTAACAGAATTGAAGGTTCAATTGAACTACTGTAAGCAACTAAAAAGTTAAACAATCAAGCTGCAGCATTTATGTCAAAATGTATATGTCGATGTAAAAAAAAGTTACTGATGCAGATCATGGATCGAAACGTTTAAAAAGAGTATTCTATATTTTAGAAATTCTCATTGATATGAAAAGATATAACAGTCTTTAGGTAACGTGTTTCCTGTGCTGTCTCCCAAAAGTCTTGTGTTTTGGCCTATAACAGTTCATGATTTTGAAGTGGCTCTAAGTGTGGTCTGGAGTGGTCTTAGGTACAAAAGATGTTAAGTTCGACGAAGAGGTAGGTAAATTTAAAGCAAGGCAAAATATTAGCACTCGTGGGAAACATCATTGCCTTTTTTTGTCCTTGCATCGTGCTATTTCTGAAATGCAAAAAATATGCAGTTAATGCAGAATCAACTTCAGATGATGCATCAATTTCATTGCTTAACTGGATAGAAAAATTGCAGATGGCACATTAATTGTGACAAAAGCTTGCAATAGCGGAACTTTTTTTGTTTCATTCATTCCCTTTGTAAAAGCCATTGCGAACCGAGCTCAAGTTCAGGTATGCTCCCTCAGGACTTTTGGAAAACGTGACGTCACTAGAAGTGCTCTAACGGACATTTCCGACCTTTGATCTGAAATTTAAGCTCCATTAGTCCGGTTTGGTATGAGTGGCTGGAAGGCTCGGAGGTTCGGAAGGTAACTAGATAACATTTTGTATAAAATTTGAAGGGGCTTGTTTACGACCTTGACAACTGGGACAAAAGCACAATTTATTCGATCAGTGCTGGGGTAGCACTTGGGGTCTACTCGGAGAAATGCCCCACCATTTTGTACGTCAGTCAAGGAGTGAAGTCTCCTTCAAGCAGGTCGGCTATTATTTTCCTCCAATTGTCCATGTTTTGTGCCAATCTTTTTCGCTCCACAAAACCCTTTCCTCCTCTGATGTTATCAAACTAACTCTTCATTGATCTTCTCTTACCTTTTCTCCAACAAACTTCCAGCAACTCTTTCTGCAATGAATCGTGCCTTATAAGGGCCTATAAGATGTCTACAATATCTGGTCTTCCTTCCTTGATGATATTAAATTACTCTTATTAAGACCAAATAATTACAGGACCTCCATAATTGTTTTCATTTCTTCTCATCTGATCTTGAGCATTCTCCTGTGGAACCAACATTTCAAATGGCCTGATCCTATTTTCTGAGCTCTTGTTTATCGTCCAGATTTGTGCTTCGTACGGCATTAAAGTTGATAATATATACCACCTTAACAAACGTTTTCACAAATAGTGCCTTATGAAAATTCTTTGAACTAGCTATAGCTTTTACCTTGGGCAGTTATAAATTTTAAATTGTAAGTCCGGAATATCTATATCTTATTTCCTTGTTTAGCTTGGTCTTCACCGTTAACTGTGGTTGCTGATAAATCCGGGGAACAACAGGTAAAAGAGGCCTTGAAAAAGGCTGAACAAGAAGCAGAGAAAGCTGCAAAAGAAGGAAAACAAAAAGACCCAAAGGACGGTGACTCAAAGCTTAATACACGAAGTCAAGCAAAACAAGCTCCTTTGGCATCAGAAGGCGATCAAGATGAATCTAATAAAAGAATGAAAGAAATGGCAGCAAAACTGAACAGTTTGGTCGTCAAATTTCAGAAGAAAGTTATAGCAAGTAAGGAAATTCTATCTCTGTGCTGACGGCATTTGAAAGCAATGCAAATGTATGGAGATACAAATTTGAATATTTTGTGATTGTGAAAAATGCCAAAGGCAGCTTCCCGAGACTGCGGAAGAGGCAACCATTTTTATTATGAGCCAACTCCATACTGTTGGCCCTCTATCTTTTCAGTATACTTATTATACGAGTCTCAGTTCCGCTCATAAAATCTAGACTAACAACAACAGAAATTCGCTACACTGAGACTCATATCCTGACATTGTTCCGATATGACTTGTCTTCCAAATTCGAACGTTTTTATCGATGTAACACTCGCCATTTTGTTTTGCTGCTTCCTGGGTGGTAAGATTTTATCCTATTGCTCAATTTGACAAAAAATCGAATGACAATAAAAGTTGGAGGACATTAATAAGTCAGTAAAAATAAAGCAAATTAGATGTTGCAATTTGATTGGCCCGGACAAGTTTTTGCATTTTGCATGGAAAAGCCATAAGTATAAGTTTGAGCAGCTTTCTAACGAAAATGACAATAAAAGATGGTAGCAGCGATATTTGGGACTCGTTTAAAAAGCCTAGCTTTTCAGGCGAAATAGTCAATATTCACGAGTTACGAGATCAGCTTATTTACAAGTAGGGGTGACATCCCCGACAGGTATCATAATTCACTGACACATAATTCGGCGATAGGGAATCGATTAATGTTACTTTCCCTGCACTGGCCAACGACACTCAGCAACATCCATAGCAACCTACTTGAAAACTTGACTAAAAAATCGAATGCAAACTGCAAGCATTCATATTTGAATAGACCATTTCGGGGTTCACGACGCCATATTCTAAGTGGGGCAAAAACCGCTCTAAATTCAATGGCGGCCTAAATGAGAAAAGTTATAAATTTCGTATTCTGAGAAAATAAACTCTCAATTTTTCTCCAGTTTATCAGATTTCGATGTAAAATACACTTTTCAAGCATAAAAAAGAGTTTTTTTAGCCTATATTGATTGAAATTTAGCCTGTACTCACTATGAATTTTTGCTGGTTTAGCCCAATCGGTCATATGGCGTCGTTAACCCCGAAATGGTCTATTGCATTCAATGTAATAACTCAAATTTTAACTTATATACGTTCTTTTATTGATATGATATTTGTTATCTAGATAAACTTCATAATGCATTGCAAAGGAGAGTAGCACTGAGCAAAGCAATGGAAAAAGTAACACAAGGAAAGCGCGAGACACAACATCAAAAAAGTAGTTCATTCGACTTGGGAAATTTGGGTAAGTTCAGATTATAGCACTTATATTTTAATGAAATCACATCAGAAATTGCATTAAGTGTTCAATACTATGCTTGTTGATTCCAGTTTATTTAGAAAAAGGCAGTACAATGCCCCCGGGGGGGGGGCACTCTTTCGTATTTTGGTGGGGGTGTGTGGACAGCGGAATTTTTCCTAGATCATCCTCGGGTGAATTTATTTTACGTAAACCCATCCATAGGTAATTAAGATTTACACGCCAATTCAAAACGACAACAAAAACCACCTAAAATGGCTATTTAGTCCGCATTGATGTTCCGAATTTTAGCATAAAGTCCAAAAATGTGTTTCAAAAAATCGTCTTGTGCGCCATGTATTCTGCTTTTTCAGGTAATATAAAAACATCAATCATGCTTTGGCAAGTTTATTAGAACATTACCCATTCTTAGGTGAACTTATTTGAAAAAACGCACCCATTGTCAGGTAAAAAAAAATTAAAAAGGCATATTCATTCTCAGGTAAAACCAAGAAAAAAGTCGCCCATTCTGGCCGCACATCCCCACTACCAAAATATTTAAAAGGCCCCCCCCCCGGGTACAGTGCATCCTCGATTATCCGAAGACCTCGGAATCAATTGTTTTAATTTCCGTTCGGATATACCGAAATAACGGTTTATCGACGATATCTAATTTTGACAAACTTTCTTACTTCAATACTTTGGGTCAAAATAGACCAAGATACTTTGAGTCGAACTTCACTGTAATAAACAACGACTGAACAACTAAAGAAATGTCCGTTTGTCTTGGCGAGCGTTCGTGCTCCAGGACCGCTTGTTCCAGCCACTGCAGAAGAGTTCAGGGCTGTTGCTTCATCTTTGTGCAGCTCGGGGAGCCATTTGTCTAAGGCCTTTAAAAACTTCGAAGATCAATAACACAAGATCAGAGCTATTTTGTTAGTGTCAACAATCTGTTTAAGCCCCAAGTTGTTCATATAGACTATGTTTCGTTTCGATAGGGCTTTTGAGACTCGTTCGGTTAACCAAGGTTCTAATAATGGGGCTCGGTTGACCGAGGATACTAAGTACTATACAGTAACTGCGCCTGTCTACACCTTAAGTAATCCGACAATCCGCTTCAGTCTTGACTGACAATTTAGAATATAAATTTACCTTATGAAGGACCCATTTTTCAAGCTCTGAGAAGAATCACCTGTCTATAAAGGTGCAAGACATCAAAGCAAACAAATGGATCCAATGGAACCCATTTAAGTGACTTAAATGGGTTCCATTTAAGTGATTAGCCCAAACACAAATTGCATTTTTTACCCGAAATTTTGAGTTGGGGATTGCCGCTACCAAATTGAAAATGGTAAGTGGTACTGGTACCCCGTGCTAGACTATTTTTTTACGAGAATGGTACCTTTGGCTAAACCCAATAGACTATGGCTAAACCTATATCCACAGAAATGATATCCCTCGCTAGGCAATCAGCAAAGATTGAAAAATTACATCCTTGGCTTATTTCGAAAAGTGTACCATTAAGGGCAGTACATACCCAGGTATCTACTACGGAAGAACCCCCTTCGTGATTGAAACCCTTGCACAGTGCCTTTTTGGCAATGGTTCAAAGCACGGAAAAACATATGATTTCAGGCTGCGGTTCTTAATGAATAAAGGTTTTATTAATTTTTATGCTATTTAGATCCCTTAGCATCAGTCAGTAATGGCATGGGTAATGCTTACAAAGAAGACACTAAACTTGAAGATCGATTAGCACTTGAGGCAGAAGAAGAGAAAAAATTCAACAATGGAGAAACTTACGAAGATGATGGAGCTTATCACGATTCAACACTCAAAAGTTATGCTGGTACGACAAGTCTATCGCCGAAAGAGCAAGCATCGCAAGAAATGCAGGTATGAAAATGCATTAATACTACTTATAGCATTAAAACGAGACATATAATCTTCAATCTCGGTATAAGGAACCCTGAAGGTAAATATATTCGGACTTATCAAGGCTGTTTATGACACCGTATTAGACATGATAGTCCCCACTTATCATAACAAGCCTTTGATATTTAGTAGGGCAACGTTTCGGGAGAGATCCGTCTCCCATCATCAGGCAATGAGAAATGTGGTTTCTTTCCTATTCTTACCCCGAAGGTGTCCAAAAACAAAAGT